>SNRZ01000151.1:0-52500 GCA_008729115.1 Dirofilaria repens
ACACATACATACATATCATATCACCGAATGTGGCAATCGAGCCTTTTTGCATTTCAATGATAGGCCTAGTAGTTTGCTTGAAAGAACGATTCTTCATCAGTATGTTTTTATGTTTGTGTATGTGTGTGTATGTGTGTGTGTATTTGTGTATGTATGTGTATGTGTGCATGTATATGCTATCCGTTAACTTTTGCAAGGCCTTACGATACATTTCTTATATTTTTGTTGATTTACCTGCAAACTCTCCTCATCTCCTCCTCCTCCTCCTCCTCCTCCTCCTTTTCATTATCATCATCACTATTTGTATTTGGCCAAAGCCAAGCCTATCTCCCTCCATCTCTCTCTCCGTCCCTCTCTCTCTCTCTCTCTCTCTCTCTCTCTATGATTATATATATATTAGCAAACATTAGGCTAATTTCATTATAAGCCAGAAAAGCATTCCAAATATTACGCTGTGACAACTTAATTATTTGCTTGCTTAAGACAACTATTAATAATTATTTATTTATTGTTTATCTTACTTTTGTCATTATTTTTATTGTTATTGTCATTGCTATTATTGTAGTTGTTATTGTTGTTGTTGTTGCTACTGTTGTTATCGTCGTTATTGTTGTTATCGTCGTTATTATTGTTATCATTGTTATTGTTGTTATCGTCGTTATTATTGTTTCGTTACTATTGTTGTTGTCGTCGTTATTATTGTTATCGTCGTTATTGTTGTTATCATCGTTATTATTGTTGTTGTTATTATTGTTATCGTCGTTATTATTGTTATCAGTGTTATTGTTGTCGTCGTTATTGTTGTTATCGTTATTGTTATTATTGTTATCGTCGTTATTATTGTTATCATTTTATTGTTGTTGTCGTCGTTATTGTTGTTGTGATTATTGTTAACTATTACTATTATATTTATTATTGTTATTATTATAATTATTGTTATTATTATTATTATTGCTATTAATTATTGACAAACAATCAAATAGGAAATGACGCATAAAAAGTTCTTTTTTAACAAAGAAAATAAATATTACTGTTTTATTCAATAACTTAGATGTGTTTATCTCAACGATAAGCAAAACAAGCTACGATTTAACACGTGGTTTACGTGAAATTCAGTGCGATAACACGTCATTCACGTGAAACATTGCAATTTATTATTATCAAAATCCCTTTCAAACTGTCAAAATCGGTAGCCCAAATGCTGATGAAACTTCTTCCATGCAATTGCTCTTCCATAGGAAATAACCAAAGGTAAGCTTCTTTTTGTTTCATGTATCTAAAGCAGGTTAGTTGGTAATTTAATTTTACGCGTATCACGTTATTAACATTTTTGAACGTGTTATGCTAGCGTGAAGTAGATTGGTTGGTTAATTTTACGTGTATTATATTATTAACCTTTTTGAACGTCTTATGCTAACGTGAAGATATACGCGCAAAAACTTTGAATGTTTTTTTTTTACGTCAAATTTATTCTAGCGTGATACCAGAGGAGATCAAGTCAAAAAATATACGACATATTAATGCGTATATTTTTTGATGAGTAGTTTTGCTGTGAACATACAATGTTTATATCAATCCTAATCAATAAAAATTATCAGAACTGATCTGCTTTTATTAAGAACATACAATGATATCAATCCTAATTGATAAAAATTATCAGAACTGATCTGCTTTTATTAAGAACATACAATGATATCAATCCTAATTGATAAAAATTATCAGAACTGATCTGCTTTTATTAAGAACATACAATGATATCAATCCTAATTGATAAAAATTATCAGATCTGAGCTATCAAACTTTTAATCTTCGATCAATATATGCTATATTTGAAATGATATATGTGTAGTAGATTAAATTTAATTAAATTTAAGAAAAAAAGAAAGAAAAAAGAATTAGTTTAGATAAATGAAGAATTGAAGAATAATTAATAGCCAATTGTATGATTGCTTGGCTAATTTATAATTGAAACTTTTAATTTAATTTAAGTTAAGAAAATCGGAAATTAATTTAATCCAATTAAATAATATGAGAAATAGAAATTATAATATTGATTTAATCTCAATTTCATTTATTTCTTCAAAAAAAAAAAAGAAAGAAAGAATTATGCAATTTATGAAAAGTTAATCTTTTATCATCCTTTCATTTATTATCAGCTCTTAATTTATTATTTGTTAGACATTGAATATCAAAAATTTTATCCGGATTAAAAGTTTATTCCGGATATGATCATATTAAATGATATGAATCTGTTCCGGATTATAAATTTATTCCGGATATGATTATGTTAAATGTCATGCGTTCATTCGGAATGTAATTTTAAGCTTAAGTTTATTCTGAATATGATCATATCGAATGTTATGATTTTATCGAATGCTATAATTTTATTCCGGATTGTAAGTTTATTACGGATATGATCAAATCAAATGTCGTGAATTTATTCCGGCTTATAAATTTATTAAGAATATGGTTATATTAAATGCTATGAGTTTATTCCGGACTATAATTTTAAGTTTAAATTTATTCCGGATATGATCATATCAAGCGTCACGATTTTATTCCCGATTATAAGTTTATTTCGGATATAATCATATCAAATGCTATGAATTTATTCTAGATTACAAGTTTATTCCGGATATAATCATATCAACTGTTATGACTTTACTCCGGATTATAAGTTTATTCCAGATATAGCTATATTTGAATTTAATAAAGAAATTGCTTTAGATTAAGTTATCAACAACATATAATATTTATGATGATAATATCAGTGTGAGGGAAATAAACAAAAATTATTCAATAAACTTCTTAGTTATGTTGATTTGAAGCTAAACAATCTTGATAAATGATAAATAAGCAGATAGACAGAGAATTTTGTAATATCATTCCTTCTGTGCATTTTCATTAAATTATCACTTCCTATCTTATCTATCTGTCCTTTTTATCATCTCATTGTTATAATTAAATGCTTTTTCTTCAAATTTTATTATATAGATCAAAATTATGCCTGATATTTTTTCGTGAATAGATTGAATTTGATAAAAAATTGTCAAATATATTCATGGAATTGTTAAGTGATAATTAGGATTATATGATTAATGATAATATAGATATAATAACATATTATGATGAAAATCTTATCAATAATGTTTATAATGATAACAATGAGAGATGAGAAAGAAATAGGCAAAAAATTATTCGATAAATTTCTTCATTGCCTTGATTTAGAATTAAAGCCATATAAGGAAAATTTCTTGCTAATTTAGTAAACTGAATTAATTTCTTTAATTTGTGGCCAATATTTTTGATATGCTACATTATTGCCATTAAATTGGCCAAATTACATTTCGTAAATCAACTATTAGATTGGCCAAGTTGTATTTCGTAAGTCAACTATTAGATTGGCCAAGTTGCACAAATAAAACTTATTGCTTTATTTATGTAATAAATGAAGGCATTGATTAATCAATTCTTTGTTCAGCTATGCAAAAATCTGAATAATTATTTTGCTAGCTTTGATAACAATGATAAATAATTGCAAAAGTAGTGATAAAAATAATGATTGAAATAGCAATAATATCATTACAATTGTAATTATTATGATTATACTAACAATATTACTATAAAGTTATCGAATTTCACATTTTTGATAATTCCAATAAATATCAGAGTTATTATCATTTATAATAATTTTCCAACAATTAATTATTGCCTAAAGCATATTACAATAATACTTAAAAAATGAACAGAAAAATTGCTATTTTCTCGAGAATTGATTATTCGTATAAATAAATGCAATATTTACATTTTGTCGAGAGCCAGATAACTTCTTATCACGAGAAAACATTTTATTACATTTTTTTTTTTTTTTTTTTTTTTTGTATTTTACAAAAATAATTTGAATTCTTTGATACTTCTAAGCATTCATTTAATTATTATAAAATTTATTAATTACTATAAAAAAAAAATTTTTTTTAAAATAAATTTCAATCAAATAATAGCAACAATAATTGATTTTGCATTTCATTCTATTAGTTTCAATTTTTTTTTTAAAGCAAAAAAAAAAAAAAGAAAAAAAAATAAAAATAAAATAAAGAAATGAAAAAAAAAAAAAAAATTTTACTTCGCAATGAATGAATTGAATTAATTTTTAATTTTATCATTTCTATATTTACTTTATTGCTGATAAATGTTTAGTTTGTTGCTGATAAATGAAGGATTAATTTTTATCAGATTTGATTTTCATTTGCACTTAAATTAATAATTCTTGAATTTAATGTTAAATTGAACTTTCAAAATGTTACGTCAAAAAATCGCTAACTCAATTTTTGATTGCTAAATATTAAAATTTAAATTAGAATTAATTCGTCAAACTATTTCAAAATTAAATATGTATGAATGAAAGGTTTGAAATTTTATTTAATTTGATAAAATTCATTTGTATTTCATTTCTTCTCTTCCCAATTATCATTTTGCACTTCAGTTGACCTTTTCATGTTTCTATTTGATTAGTTGACCTTTTTTTTTTTTTTTTTTTTTTTTTTTTTTAATTTATGACATCTAAGATAGGCTAATTCCATACTTTCATCTTTCCATACAATTTGCATGATATGTTTTAGTTAAAATTTATCACAAATTGATAGCTAATAATTGATTAAATCATAAATGAATTACTTTAACAATCTGTCTATGATGTCAATACTTTTTAGTGCTTGCAAATAATAATTAAATTTGAAAATAAATATATTATCACAATTATCTTTGACGTCAACAATGAACTTATCAGTAAATAATACATGCATTATAAAAGGAAAATTAACTAATAATAATTAATGACGCAAATTATTGAATTATTAATAAATAATATCTTCATATCAGAGATAAATAACTTTTAAATGATCTCTGATGTCTGTAACCGAAATTATTCGATAATATAATAAATTTATAACTTTTATAAATTAGAATTAAATCTGCAAATTTCTTCTTATCAGATATCAGTTTGTATCATGCATTCATGCATAATTCAATTTTTTTTCTATTCTGATATGAAGAAGTTTAAACAAAATTGAATTAAGTTGGATAATTTCTTATCAATCATATCTTCATATACGGTTACCATAGTATCTATTATTGATTTTCATTTTTCATCATTTTCCGCAACTTAACTTTCCTTTTCCTATATAAATTATTTAATTGAAAGAGGCAAATTTTCGAGGGATATTTTCTCTTTTTTAAACAGATTAAAAAATAATGACATTTTAGCAATAATAGTAATGCAATATCGAAATACTCAAATAATTGAGAATACTTTGCTGTAGGAATTATTTAAGTTATAAGTAATGGATTAATTATCATCTGGAAATTTTTATATAATTAATAGAAATTGATTAAGTATTTTACAAGAATTGAATTAATTATTTCCGTTGGAAATTCATAGATAATTAATAGAAATTGATTAGTATTTTACAAGAATTGAATTAATTATTTCCGTTGGAAATTCATAAATAATTAATAGAAATTGATTAGTATTTTACAAGAATTGAATTAATTATTTCCGTTGGAAATTCATAAATAATTATATAGAAATTGATTAGTATTTTACAAGAATTTAATTGGTATTTTATAATATTTTATAGCAAATTAAAAGTGAGATAATTTAAGTTAGAATAAAAGTTCAATTCAATTTATTCTCTTCATTTCCTTCATTAATAATTTAATTTCTAATTATTAATTAATTTCGTGCAATTGCAGGCATACATTTAATTTATTTCTTCGAATTAATTATAAATAATTAAAATACAATTTAAGCAATCTTTGCTTAAATTTTTTCAAATTCTATTTCGTATTAGGAATAAATGATATGAAGGATTTGAAGAGAAGTAGCACAAATTAAAGTAATAAATTAATAAAATTAACATTTATGACCTAATTGATAAAAATTAAATCTATGACCTAATTGATAAAATTAGCATTTATGATTTAATTAATAAAATTAGCATTTATGACTTAATTGATAAGGTTAGCATTTATGATCTAATTGATAAGATTAGCATTTATGACTTAATTGATAAAATTAGCATTTATGACGTTTCCATTCGATTTTATTTTTCCATAGATTTTTCCTAATTTTTTTCTTCCTTCCTGAATACTTCCTGGATTATAAAAGTTTTGTTGCAATTTCAACATTCAACAATAACAGATACAAATGAAATATAATGTAGTGATAAGTAAAAGTATTTATCAGGAAAGTTCGAATTAATCAAAAAGATTTCTCAATATTTAATCAATAATAAATTTCATTTTTTGATAATTTTTTTTATTTACAATAATTCAAATTGAAAGAAAAGTTCGAATTAGAATTATATGATAAGATATCAAATATTGATTAAATGATAAAATGACTAATTCTTTGTTGAATTCAACGATATATTCTTTTATCATTCAAAATGATGAAACTTTTCTTTTTCCATTTTTACATTTGATAAGATGGAAAATTATTTGTAATATTAAATTCTATAAAGTATTTCAGTAATCGTAACTTTAATGCAATATATTTTGATGGTGAAAGTTTTAATTTTTATTATCAATTGATACTTAATACATTCATAGTTTTGGAGAAATTAATTAAAAAATACTTCATAGGTTATTTAAATTCGATTATCTGTGATTCAAAGAGATTAAATTTCTTATCAGTTCGAGGAAAAAAAAGGTTCAGTTATAAATGAATAGAATGATATGAATGATTTGGTCAAATTAGAAATAATTTTCCTAAAATTTTAGAAAATAAAAATTATTTATAAGATTATATTATCAATATTAATTTGATAAAATTATATAAAAATTATTTATGGGATTATATTATCAATATCAATTTGATAAAATTATTTATGGGATTATATTATCAATATTAATTTGATAAAATTATTTATGGGATTAATATTATCAATATCATTTTGCTATAATTTCTTTTGACTACTACAAGTTAAATTTTTATCTGGTACAATGATCAATACTATCAAAAACTTTCATATGATATTCTTATCATTTTTTTTAACATTTAAAGGATTGAAATTTAAGTGATATAAGATTATCATTTCATTCATGAACATTATTATCATTATTTATGCAGCAAATGTTGAATGCAACAAATTATTGATATTTCTTTCTTTTTTGCGATATAAAAATAATCAATTTGCTTCAGCGAAAATTTAAATGAAAGATTATTTGATAAATTTGAGAAATTATCAAAAAAAACTTTAATATTTATCAGAAAAGTTTCGTTTAATAAGCTATTTGCACATATTATCAATTGCTTATTAGCAATATTGATTATCCATTGATTAGTCTAATGATAACAGGAGAAAGAAAAATTAAAATAAATAGTTAGCAAAATACATATGTATTAATTGGAATTGAGTTTTTTTAAAATAATTGAAAAAGCAAGAAATAAATTTGAAATAATTGGAATATAAAAAATATCATTTTGCAGTTATCATTTTGCAATTGATAATAAATAAATATTTAGGAAAAAATTATTTCTATCAATATATAATAAATATAAATGCGTAAAATAATTAATTGGAATTGAATTTTTTGAAATAATTGAAAGATAGGAAGTAAATTTGAAATAATTGGAATATATAAAAAATATCATTTTGCAGTTATCATTTTGCAATTGATAATAAATAATTGTTTAAAAAAAAAACGAAAATTATTTTTATCAATCTAAATGATATCAATGTAATTTTTTTATCATTCATAGATTGATTAATTATGATTAATTTGCATGTTCAATTAATATTTGATGATTATTTTCAGTTTACCTGCACAAAATGATAATGGATTGAGTGCCAATGAATTATCAACTGTTGATATTAATGAAAAGTAAGAATTTTGTTTATTACTTTTCCTTCATTATTATTTGAAGAAATAAATTATACATTAATTAATTCAACCATTGAATAATAAATAATATATTGTATAATTTCATTACTTTTTCTCTCTTCCTCTTCTCTCTCTCTCTCTCTCCCTATCTCTCTCTCTTTTTCTCTTTCTCTTTCGCTTTTTATTTTACCACTTTTCTTTTACTATTTTATTTTGGCTTTATAATTAGGGTTAATTAATTAATTAATTAATTAATACAAAAAGAAAAGAAAAATTCTAGCCAAGAAAAATAAAATATTCGTATAAACAATCCCTAAAACTTTTACCCTTGCCTTTTCATTTCAATCACATTTAATCGTATTTTAAATATTTAAATAAGAGAGCAAATTTTCTATCTAAAATTTAAAGATTGATCAATCGAGATTATCGATTGATGTAACAATTTGTTTACTATAGTACTCAACCTGTAAATTGTCACCTCTCTTCATCATTTATTTATGCAATTCGTATCTATCATTTATTTTGCATTAAACTAAAACTTTAATTAAAAAGGGAACAATTTATGTATTTGACCTAAATTTGATAATTATAAGCTTATCATAAAACTTATCATCTATATGAATATGTGATTAAAAAGGGAACAATTTATGCATTTGACCTAAATTTGATAATTATAAGCTTATCATAAAACTTATCATCTATATGAATATCATAAAACTTATCATCTATATCATCTATATATGAATTTGTGCTAGATCGTATATTTAACCTTAGCACATTTACAATAATTATTCAAAAAAAAAAACTATAAATATTGATATTAATTTGTTTCGATTTTTTTTTTAATTCAAAGAATGCTATAGCACAAAGAAATCTATTTTCAATATATTTATCATTTAATCATTAATCAATTTAATATTTAATCATAGTAAATAGAATAAGATATTAACTTTTTTTCGATTTTTCCCTTTTTCATATTTCAAAATGCAATTATTTCATTTTCTCGAGTACTAATATATGATGGTTAGTCACGAAATATTTACTTGTTTACTTACTAATTTCAAATTGTAAACTTATTTATAAATATAATTTCTTGACCATAGATACATTCATTTGATTTATTTACTTAACATTTTGTTTACTTTCTTCGTCACATTTAGCTTACTATAACTTTTTAATTTTACTACTTTTTAATTTAATATTTTGTCCGTTTTACTTTTACTTAATGTAATGATATTTATCTTTTATTTACTTATTTATTTTTAATTAATGAGAGAATTTTTTTATTTACTTTTTATTGTAGGATAATTATGAAAATTGATACTGTATCATACCATATATTATATATACTGTACTGTACCATATACTGCATATACTGTATTATACCATATAACATGTATATACTGTATTATACCGTATAACATATATTTATATTATTTATTATTATTATTATTTGTAGATTAACCTTCGAGGAAGTATCTGCTTGGGGATCATCCTTCGATTGCCTTATGAAACATCGATGTATGATTTTTTTTAATTCTATATTTTTAAAATATTCTCTTTTATTGATAAACCATTTTTGAATATCATTTTTTCTTTTATCACTTATCACAATATCACAGTTTCTTTTAGAAATTTCCGATTCTAAGATATAATTATTCATATTTATTGCAACAATAAAATTATTGGAAATTTTTAAAAATTAATAATTTAATAAAAACAAAAAAAAAACTCTTAATCGAAAAGAAATATGTTACATTCAATGCTATACTTAATATTCGAAATGATTAATCATATATTTAATATTCGAAACAAACAATATTAGTTGATATATTTGAAATAAGTAATATTTCATAGATTTGTTTTATTAGATTATTAAGTTAAATTTAAAAGTATTTTATCGTTTTCATTTTATTATTTAATTCTTTTCATAGAAATATTTGAGCAAAATTTATTTAAATCATTAGCTACATTTAAGTTATCAGTGATAACTTATTGTTTATCAAATCCATTCGTTGTTATCATTTTAAGTCTAATTTCTCCGATTTTTCATTTCAAAAATGCAAAAATTTAGCAATATTTTATCACATTAATATCAAATTTAAAATTATCACTGATGATTTTTCATAAGCTTATTTGATATTTTTATACATTTTCAAATAATTTTTTGAAATTGTATAAAATCAAAACTTCATCATTCAGAAAATATCTGAATGATGAAGTTAAAAGATATTTTTAGCATCGAGAATTCATCACTGAAATGTCGAGAATTTCTTTTATTATCATCTATCAATTTATCAAATTAATAAATTTACATTACACTAATACCGTCGATCAATTTATCAAATTAATAAATTTACATTACACTAATATCATCTATCAATTTATCAAAATTAGAAATTTCAAAATTTAAAAAATTTTTCACTTTAGTAGGACAAAAATATTTCGCTCAATTTTTGAAAGGCGAATTTAGCGATGAAAATATTTTATTTTGGCAAGCATGTGAAGAGTTGAAGCACGAAGCAAATGATGAAAAAATCGCCGAAAAGGTTGTTAATATTATTTGCTAATTATATGATTTGAATTTTTATCACTAAATCATATCATTGCCAGGTGTTTATCATAATTTTACGCAAATGTAATTTACTAATTATATGATTTCAATATTTATCATTAAATCATATCATTGCCCAATGTTTATCATAATTTTACCCAAATATTATTTATTAATTATATGATTTCAATATTTATCATTAAATCATATCATTGCCAATGTTTATCATAATTTTACCCAAATATAATTTACTAATTATATGATTTCAATATTTATCATTAAATCATATCACTGTTCAGTATTATAATTTTACTTTGATCCAAATATAATTTACTAATTATATGATTTCAATATTTATCATTAAATCATATCACTGTTCAGTATTATAATTTTACTTTGATCCAAATATTATTTATTAATTATATGATTTCAATATTTATCATTAAATCATATAATTGCCCAATGTTTATCATAATTTTACCCAAATATTATTTACTAATTATATGATTTCAATATTTATCATTAAATCATATCATTGCCCAATATTTATCATAATTTTACTTTATTGTAATGAATATGTTAATATTTGATTTTAATTGCTTTAATTATTTTATGTTACTTTACGAAAAAAATAAAAAATTAATTTTGAATTTGAAATTTAAAAAAACTAAAATAAGCAATGATAAAAGTGTATCATCTGAATGGATTTATTAACAATGTAATCAAAAAAAAAAAAAAACAAAAATAAAAAATAAATAATAAAAATAAAAATTCGATTAAATAAATTCAATTTCCTTTTTTTCTTGCATTTTCAAACAAATAAAAATAAATAAATAAATAATGAAAGCGAATAAATAGGCCTAATTTGTATCGCTTTTCAAGCCTATTTGAATAAATTCTTAATTTAGCAACAATTTGTATTTCATTGAAAATTTAAAATTCGAAAATTTCAATTTCAAATATTTCAATTTAAATTAAAAAAACTATTAGAAATAATGAATTTTATCATTTTTTTTTTCAGCATATCACAATTAGACATATGATAGTTTGATATACGAATAATTTAATCCAAAAATATATCAGAGAGAAAGGGAAAGAGAGAGAAAGAAAGAGGGAGAGAGAAAGAGAAAGAGTATCGTATTGTAAAATATTTTGCAAATGAATGAATTTTATCATTTTTTTTTTTTATCATATCACAATTACATGTATGATAATTTGATAGACGAATAATTTAATACAAAAATATATCAAAGAGAAAGGGAAAGAGAGAGAGAGAGAGAGAGAGAGAGAGGAGGGAAAGTATCGTATTGTAAAATATTTTGCAAATGTTGCTAAAATTAATTAATAAGCAAAAAAAAAAAAAAAGTTTATTCTTTATTTTTTTATTTTATAAATAAAATTTGAAAATGTATTATTATGCGATGGAAATAGTAAATTTAGAAAATTTTTACAAATAATAAAATTTTTGTTTCATTTTTTTTTTTTTTTTAATTTTTTTATGATATTAAATTAGTAAATTTAGATATTTTAAAAGGAAATTTATTTATTTATTTCTTCAAATCATTTTTACATTTTTTTTTTTTTTTTTTTTTTTTGTTATAAATTATGAATTGTGTATTTTGCTTGTTTGAAAAATATTTCTCGAATTTGATGTCAACATTAAAACAAGAATCTATTCAGATGACACTTCATAATTTACATTTAAAAAAAAAAAATTGACTTCAACTTGAAACATTGATATTGTTGAAAAGACAACAATGAAAATATATGAACAATAATAATAATAATAATAATAACAACAATAATAATAATGATAATAATAATATCAATAATAATAATGATAACAATAATAATGATAATAATAATAATAATAACAATAATAATAATAATAACAATAATAATAATAACAATAACAATAATAATAATGATAATAATAATAACAACAATAATAATAATAGTAATAATAATAATAATAACAATAATAATAATGATAATAATAATAACAATAATAATAATATCAATAATAATAATAATGATAATAATAATAATAATAATAATAATATCAATAATAATAATAATAATAATAATATCAATAATAATAATGGTATTCCATTATAATTTTTCACACTAAATTTTATTTAGTATTTTTTATATTTTACACATTATTATAGTTGTCGGAAAAATATCATTAAAATTATCATTAATTTGTTCGAATTAATTGATAAGCTAGTTAACAAATTCAGTTCCAAATTAATTAATAAACTAATTAATAAATTTAATTTCAATTTGACTAAGGCCCAATTTTAATTAGTTAAAAAAGTAATTAATAAATTGAATTCTAACCTTTGCAATTACTTAAATTTAATAATCAATTTGTATTAAACGAAAAAAAAAATTTTGATATTATTTTATGTAAATAAAAAATTTTAAGAAAAAATTATTCGATTACAATAATTTTTTTTGTTAGCAATTCGAATAAAATTAAATTCCAAACTTTTTTTTTAAATTAATATTAATTAAAAAAATTAAAAAAATTAAATAAATTAAAATTAAATTAAAAATTTTTTTTTTTTTGTATAAATTAATATAAACTAAAAAATTAAAAAAAAATATAATATAAATTAATATAAATTAAAAAATTAAAAAATTAAAAAAAATTTTTTTATTATTTTTAGGCACGAATAATTTATGAAGATTTCATTTCTATCTTATCAGCAAAAGAAGTATCACTTGATTCACATGT
Organism: Dirofilaria repens; assembly: GCA_008729115.1. Taxonomy (NCBI): domain Eukaryota; kingdom Metazoa; phylum Nematoda; class Chromadorea; order Rhabditida; family Onchocercidae; genus Dirofilaria; species Dirofilaria repens. The sequence continues at coordinate 13,182 of SNRZ01000151.1, forward strand.
TAGGGAAGCGGTCAACAATGATATGATACATCCGACGGTACATACGTTTGACGAAGCGCAAAGTCAAATTTACACGTTAATGCAGCGTGATTCGTATCCTCGTTTTATTGCCTCGGCATTGTATAAGAAAATTTTGGATTCTTACGGAAAAATGGAAGAACTTTAAAAAAATTTTTTTTTTTTTTTTTGGAATTAAATAAATAAAATTTTTTTTATTCAAATTTCTCAAGTATTTTCAAATGTTTCATTTTTGTTCTAATTAATTTGAATAAATAAAAATAAAAAATTTTCTCGAAAAAGTAAAATTTTCTCAAGAAAATAATCATTTCAATCAATTTGTTTTTTGTTTTTTTTAATGAAAAATATTGATAAATTGATAGAAATTTGATAGAAAAGTTGAATAATTTTATTAAATTTGAATGATGAATTAATTTGTTGGACGCAAAATGGATTTAATTAATTAATTAATTAATCGATTAATTAATTAATTAATCAATTAATTTGTTAAAAGTAAAATGGAAAATAAAATTTTTGTTTTTATTGAAAATTTGTAACATTAAAATTTTGATAAAGATTATTTTATATCAGCTATGCGGATAAGTGATAATGCTTCATCCGTTTGCTCATCGTACGAAAAGCGTAATTGTCGCACGATGAGTAATTGCGCCTATATATCGTACTTTTTTTTATTCTTCTTGGCTCTTATATTATAATAAATTTTTTTAGGATTTAAATTATTTTCATTTGCTTCTAAAAATTTTCGAAAATTTTACAATCACTACTGTCAAATACTGTTATCAATATATTACAATCAATATTTTGTTATCATAAAATGATAAGCAATTCATTCTAATTATTCATTTTTAAAATAATCCTATCAAAATTTTGAAAATTGTTAAGATTATTTCAAAGAACTTGAAATTTCATTACACGATTATCAGAATTTGCATAATTTTTATTTAACTTGATAATAGCATTTGACATTTTTGACATTATCAGATGATATGATTAATTTATCATTTGTTTTCTTTCTTTTCTTTTATTTTTAAAAAATTATTTTCTCGTCGTTGTTTAAATTTGCAATTGCAATTTGAAAGAATAAAGTTATATTTTAAATTTATATTAATTGTTTATAGCACTTAAAAATTAAAAAAAGTTTTTTAATTTTCTTCGTTCAACTAACCAAAGAGAATTGTAGTAATTTCTTTTTTTTTTTTTGTAATTATAAATATTGCGGGAAAATTTGCCAAATTAATTTCCAGTTCTCGAATTCAAGAGTTAGAATTTTTGAGATGATGAAATTTAACAGGTAATAATTACTACCTTCTTTATTTTATTATCCTCACATTTTCCTCTGATACATTCAATAAAACTTCAATATTATGCTATTATTATTATTATTATTATTATCACTATTATTATTATTATTATCATTATTATTATTATCATTATTATTATTATCACTATTATTATTATTATTATCATTATTATTATTATCATTATTATTATTATTATCGCTGTGAATTTGATGTTTTTTTTTTTTTTTTGTAAATCCTTTTGCAAATTTTTGTTTTTTATTTTACTTTTTATTTTTTCAAATTTTATTCTCTGCCATATTATCATTTATTTCAATAAATTTTGTTTGTCTATAATCTCATTTTTACGCTAATTTCAATAGCAAATATTTTTTTGAAAAACTTTTTGCGTTTTTTTTATCAAAATTAATCATTAGGCATGATAGAGGCATGATAAATTTGGTAAAAATTATTCAAGATTGAAAAAATTTTTGAGTTTTTCTTATCAAAATTAAGCTTTAACCTTGATAAAGGCATGATAAATTTGATAAAAATCATTTAACACTCTAAATTGTTATTAAATATATGATTAATTGATGAAATTAATAAGCGATTATTATTATTTTGCAAAAAAAAAAAACAGTACACGTACGTGAACAAATATGACGTATCATTAATTTTTTTAAGGAAAGCTTTTATCAATCATAATGCAAATCACAACATTATTATTTTAATCACAACTTCTACACTTATCCATATCAATAATCATTCATCCGTATCAGTGATCACTTACATAATTAAATTTTTCATTCGTAGATAATTTTGATTTTAGTAAAATAATAAAATTTAGAATTGAATTATCATAAATATATTGTATAATATGCAAGAAGAAAAAATTTTTTTACATAATAATATAAAAAAATTTTGGATTTTTTTTTGTTTTAGAAAAATTTCATTTAATAATTTCTAATTAAGCTTATCACTAAAAAAATGATAAATATGATAAATTTCAAAATATAATAATAAATTCTTTTTTTGCTTCATTTTAAATAAATATCTTTATGAATTATAGTACTTTGTTGAATAAATAATTTTTATAAAATATTCTAATAAAATAATACTAATCAATAACTGATTAATCGGGATTATCAACAGATAAAAAAAAAAACAAGTATTGTGAAAAATTAATCAATCGAAAATTATATTTTTTCCAAACTTTATCAATGATAATAATATAATGATAAATTCGTAACATTCTTTCTAAAATAATCTTAAAAAAAAAAAGATTTTTAATCAATCATAATTGTCCAAAATATATGATTTTATCAAATGAATGATAATACTTTTTCTAATTGTAATTTTATTGCAAAAATTACATTTTAGATTTTTTCAAATTAGTACAAAATATTACTATTTTGTAATAATCACAATTTGTTAGGAAAAATACCATCATAAATTACTAAATAAAAATATTTGATAATGAAATTTGTCTGATAATAAAATTTGTTTGATAATGAAATTTGTCTGATAATGAAATTATCACTTTATGGAAAAAACAAAAACAAAATAAAAAAAAAAAAACTTCCTACTGTTTATTGAATTATAAAAAAAAAAATTGATAATGGAATGATATCTGGTAAGTAATCAAACTTGATTTAATTGTTAATTCAAGTGTACTGTACATAGACCAGTTTATTGAGGTCATCCATCCTACAATATTTTTCTTTGCCCTCCTTTTTTTTTTTCTCTCTCCTCTCTCTCTCTCTTATAAATACCACAAAAAAACAGGACAGGACTTTCTCTTAAATGAAAAATACAGGTTAGCTTAATATTTGTCACTTTATATGATGTAATATGATATGATATAAACAAGCATGATGATATTTAGTAGTAGTAGTATCAAAGAATGAAAGTTAAAAATTAAAATGGAACACTTATTCAAATACCTGTTCCATTTAATTCCTATTTTAATTCCTATTTTAATTCCTATTTTAATCTTATTATTATACATTATTCCTCATTTACATATTCATTCCATTTAAAAATTTTTTATTTATCATATATATTGTAAGAGATAGTTTTAAAATTAAAAAAAAAAAAATTAACAAATGAACTCTTCATGATAATAGAATAGTTTTATTTATCATCTGATGATAATTTATCACTTTGATACTACATATTTTTATCCAGTAAACGTAAGTTAGTCAATCTTATCTAGTAAATATGAAATGATATAGATAGCTTATTTAGATTAAAATGATGGTGATGATGATGAATGGATGATGATGATAATATCATTTATAATAGAAAGGTAAATAAAAATCTTTCGATATTTTTTTGAAGCATTTACTTCTAAATAATAATATTATATTTGCATATTGGGAAAAATTATTATTTCCTTTTTTTTTTTTCCCAGTTATTATTTCATATGATTTTATTATCAACTGATCGATTGGCATTTATCACTTTTTTTTTCATTATCATTATTGTATTTAAAATTTCGTCAAATAATAAATTGAAATTGAAATAGCAATTAAATATAAAATTAAATTTATTATTCTAATTCCAATATTTGTATTTGTGTCATTGTGAATCGAATTGGAAAATTATTCAGGTGAACAGATAAAATGAAATGAAATGAAATCGACGAATGCGACGATTATCAATGATAGTAACGATCACAACAACGAATAACGATAACGACAAACGACAAACGACAAACGACAAACGACAAATGACAAACGACAAACGACAAACGACAAACGACAATTAATGGCACTAATCAACTATCATATATTGTATGATAATTTGAAAATTGTACGAGAATTTTGATAGATAATTGAAGAAAATAAAAATTTCAACTTTTTTTCCATCTTTTCATTCCATTTTATTTCGAAAAATTTCATCAATATGTTGTATATAAAATTTCAATAGAGAAATAGAATTATACACATAGACATATGTATACTACAAAATTTTTAATAACAACAATAAGTTATAGATAGACACCAGGTATGATACAGGTATAGATAGATAGGTAGATATAAATATATGTATATAACTTGGCCGCTTGACATACATTAATGCGACACATGTGACACAATAATATCTATAAATTTGCTTACTACTACAAAATCACAACTATTAAATAGTTACAGCAATCTCCAGGTATAATATAGGTATATATATATATATGTATATCTAGATATAAATATATGTATATAACTTGGCCGCTTGACATACATTAATGCGACACATATGTGACACAATAATATCTATAAATTTGCTTACTACTACAAAATCACAACTATTAAATAGTTACAGCAATCTCCAGGTATAATATAGGTATATATATATGTATATCTAGATATAAATATATGTATATAACTTGGCCGCTTGACATACATTAATGCGACACATGTGACACAATAATATCTATAAATTTGCTTACTACTACAAAATCACAACTATTAAATAGTTACAGCAATCTCCAGGTATAATATAGGTATATATATATATGTATATCTAGATATAAATATATGTATATAACTTGGCCGCTTGACATACATTAATGCGACACATGTGACACAATAATATCTATAAATTTGCTTACTACTACAAAATCACAACTATTAAATAGTTACAGCAATCTCCAGGTATAATATAGGTATATATATATATGTATATCTAGATATAATATATGTATATAACTTGGCCGCTTGACATACATTAATGCGACACATGTGACACAATAATATCTATAAATTTGCTTACTACTACAAAATCACAACTATTAAATAGTTACAGCAATCTCCAGGTATAATATAGGTATATATATATGTATATCTAGATATAAATATATGTATATAACTTGGCCGCTAGACATACATTAATGCGACACATGTGACACAATAATATCTATAAATTTGCTTACTACTACAAAATCACAACTATTAAATAGTTACAGCAATTTTTGCAGTTAAACGATAGCGACAATCTGTAAAACAATGATAGCGGCAACTGTAATGATATGATTATTATTTTTTTTATCAATTTTTTTTTTTTAATAAAATGAAATTGAATATTTGAATAGTTGCAGTGAATGATCAATGACTACTGCAGTAATAGCAGTAACTGCATGATTAGACGACAAAGAAGAAGTTAAAAAAAAAAAAAACGAATATGGTCAAATGAAATTTTAGAAATAATGGATCAACAAATTGGTGAATGGTAAGATCGATAGATAGATAGATAGATAGATAGATGGACTAATAGATCGATAGATAAATTAATAGATAGATAGTTGGATAGATAGATAGATGAATAGATTGATAGAATGATAGATAGATAGATAGATAGATAGATAGATAGGTAAATTGAAGGTAAAAATTTAACAGTTGACAGCTGTATGGATTTATACATACCGATATATGTCCCCTGTCCTCTTTCTCCTTTTATCATCGCTATTCCTACTACCTTCAATCATCCCTTTCTCAGGTAATAATACTTCTATCAAAACTTCTTCCTTTGCCTTTTCCTCTTCCTCCTCTCTTCTATCTTTTAAAAATTTTCGCTCACCGATTGTCCCCTCTCTTCTCCCCCGCCCCTGTCACCCATCTTCCATCATTTTCTCGTGATCGTTTGAAAAGTTTTCGCCCTCTTTTTCGTTCTATTAACATTTTACCAATCATTCATCCATCCTCCAAAAATCATTCATACTATTATCAATCATTATCATCATCATTATCGTCATTATCGTCATCATCATTATCGTCATTATCTTCATTATTATTATCATCATTACAAATACCGATGATACGAATTATTACCGGTTTTTCAAGTTTCTCCGATAATTTAGTGTATATGTGTTTGCATGTATACCCACCTATACGTGTTTACGTGTAGTGTATGTGTGGGCGTATATACCATATTGGTGACACACTAATTTCTATATACGCAATTCTTTTATCAAAGAATTTTTGCCATCTTCTTTTTCAGTTTTTAAAAAAAGTTGACGGAACAGGACGAGAAGAAGAAGAAGAAGTAGGAGGAGGAGGAGAAGGTGGAAGAGGAGGAGGATACAAGAAAGAGGACCAGAAGGACCAACCGGCTCCTCCTTCTACATACAATTATTGTATGTATATACCTTTATCTTGGTACACATACATAATACATACATACATACATACATACATACATACATACATACACATACATACATACATACAACACATACATACACACATACACATACCGATACTAGATACCGGACCAGTATAACTTGCCCTGCCCTTCTACTAACACCATCATCAACAGGCACCATCACGATCATCATCATCACCTGAAGCAGGAGCGGACACGATCCAGTCTTTGCTGAACGATACCAAAACTAAACCAACAACGACGACACCGACGACAACGACAACGAAAAACGGGCCAACGAGGAGGAACAAGGACCGGATAGTGGGGTAAGCCTGTTTCTTCGATTACTACTACTACTACTACTACTACTACTATAACAATCAACTACTACTACTACTACTACTACAAACTACTGACTACTACTACTACTACTACTACTACCACTACCAATCATTATACCGGTGAAATATACCAATCAAGCAATCTAGCAACAACAAAATACCTGTAATATAATCATTAGTTATAAATGTTATATATGTACCAAAAACTCCTTTTCCCCTCCCTCTTCACACCTATCCATTTCTTCACCTCACTTTTTTTTTTCCCTCTTACACGAAGAACCAGTGTTAAAGATACCATCCGGACCTGTTATCCTGACCTGTTATTCGTTCTTCTTAAGCGCTACCGAATATTTTCTTTCCCTTCTTTTTTTTAAACTCTAATGATACCGGTTCCCGGAAAAAAAAAACCGAAAAAAAAAAGAAAGAATAGAGGTAAAGAAAGAAAGATTCTTTCTTTATAACCTTATATATATGTACTTAGAGGTTTTTTTTTTTTTTTTTGACCCAAATATTAAAGTATAAAAATTTTTTGCAACAAGCCTTAAGCTAATGAAACCTGTCCTCTTATCTAGCAATAGTATACAATACATTTCATATATAACCTGTCTCTTTTTTTTTTTTTTTTTTAAATTAATTTAAAAAAAAATAATTTTTAGCAACTTTTATCTCTTTTTGTTTTTTTTTTTTTTTTTCTTTTGCCTTTTTCAAAAATTTTTGCATTTAAATTTTTATTTTTAAATCATATTTTTTGGGGAAGAAAAAAAAAAAACTTTTTGTTTATTTAATTTAATTATAAATTAATAATAATCAATAACATAATAGTAATAATAATAATATTAACAACAACAATAACAATAATAGCAACAACAATAACAGCAACAACAACAACAATAACAATAATAACAACAATCAATTATCATATGATAAGATAAAAATTGAACAAAATGATAATGTTTGGTAAGTTTTTAAAAAAGAACGAATATATATTTTCCATATATCTAATGTAATTGAAGTAATTTTGTAATAAATTAAGTTATCTTCTAACTAAATGAATTAATTGTTAAAATTATTTTTTAAAATTTTTAATTTTTTTTTATTTTTATTTATTTTTTTTTTTTTATTTTTTTTTTTTTTTTTTTTTTTTAGGTCCTACAAGGAATGAAATTGGAGTCGTTCGATTCTCAATCATCAGTCCGCGCTACGGCGACGATGTCTTCGTCGCAATCCCAGCAACAACAACAATTTCATTTAGATTCATCATCTGTTATCAAAACTGCTCCACCAGGTTTTAATTAGCAATTAATACTCCACCAGGTTTTAATTAGCAATTAATACTCCACCAGGTTTTAATTAGCAACTAATTAATTAGCAATTAATTGTTTTAATTATTTAATAACAACTAATTACATTGACGCTAAAATAGAATGAACAAAAAAAAAAAAAAATTTTTTTACATATATTTTAAAAAATAATACAGTATGGAATATATATTTGACAAGTAATTTGGAATTTGATATAATAAAATCAGTTTGATTACTGTTTGTCTTATATTTGCTAATCATAATTGCCTTTAAACCTAAATGCTATTGGTTATATTGATGAAATAGATAAAAGTATGCGAGGATTAGAAGTCTAAGTATACTGTAAATTTTTATCTGTTTAAAAAAAAAAAAAAAATTTTAAACTTTTACTTATTTTATTGATGAAAATATAAAAATAATTTTTTTTTTTTTTTTTTTTTTACAGGTCGTGGACAACAACAACAACAGCAACATGATTTTTCGCCAAAAAATGAACCAATTGATTTAGCACCACTTAGTCAGCCAAGTTTGCAAGATTTAAGCAAAATGCAACCTATTGAGCAATATTATTCTATGCCTAGCTATAGTCGAGTATATACTGATTATGCGGCTATTGGACTTGCGCAAGGCCAAACGTCTATTATTACGGCACCATCTAGCGCTACACCACTTTACTATCCCACCGTATTCCAAGGTGCCGTAACAGCGCATGAATGGCAACGTCCTATGGAACACTATCAACAGTATCAGCAGCAGCAACAACGAGCTAGCACTCTACAGTATCCTCATCAAGAGGTACCACAACCTCAACAACAACAACAACAACAGCAACAACAACAACAACAACAACAACAGCAACAACAACAACAACAACAACAACAAGAAAGCCGTGTATATAAAACCGCGGTAGAAATGCCTTCACCGGTAGATAGCGGTATTGGTGCTGATTTATCATTAATTGCAACAAAAAATGAAGATTTTTATACAGCAACCGAGGTATTACATGGTATTCAAGCAGCTACCAATGATCGAAGTGAACGATCATTAAGTCATCGTGATTCACCGGTTGTTATACCTAAATTGTTCGTTTAATTTTTATTTAATAAATTTATTTAAATTTTGCTATTAAATTTTAAAAATTATAAATTTATTTATTTTTTTTTTTTTAAATTTTCAAAATTTTTTTCAAATGCAAAAAGGACAAATATATTGCAATTATATGTTATAGTTATTTTATATAAAGCATATTTTGCTAAAATTTATAATATTAGAATATATATATATATATATGAAATTTTATTTCTATTCTATGCAGTTTTTTAATCGATATTATTTCCATTCAATAATTAATAGTGACCTTTGACACCAGAATTTTATTACAATTCTACAGAATTTTTTAATCAATATTATTTCCTTCCAGTAATCAATAGTCACCTTTGAACTTGAATTTTATTTCAATTCTATTGTAATTTTTAGTTTAGTGACCTTTGAACTTGAGTTTTAATTCAATTCTATAGAATTTTTTAATCGATCTTATTTTCCTTCAGTAATTAATATGATCTTTGACACTTGAATTTTATTACAATTCCATAGAATTTTTAATCAATATTATTTCTTCCAATAATTAATAGTGACCTTTGAACTTGAATTCTATTTCAATTCTATTGAAATTTTTAGTTTTCTAATTTTCTATAAATAATTAACAATTAATAATGACTTTGAACTTGAGTTTTAATTCAATTCTATAGAATTTTTTAATCAATATTATTTCTTTTCAATAATTAATAATGACCTTTGACACTTAAATTTGTTTTTTTTTCTAAACAAAAAACACTCTAATCTTAAAAAAGACAAAATTGTTTTTTTTTTTCGTATTTCGTTTTTTGCGATATATAATTATATGTAATTTATCACATAATGATATCTCTTCGTAATATCAATCAATAATTGAATTTTCTTTCGATTTGTTCATTCAGGTTTTATAATCATTTCTATATCCAATCATTTATTAAAAAAATTTTTCACTTTCTAAAAATAATACATTAAAGAAGTTCGAATTTCAAATTAAGCATAATTAATAAATGAAAAAATAGATTTTAATTATTGTATTCTCGAGATTACTTTCTATCAATTTCAAATTGCATATTCTCGAGAATAGTTTTTGCTAATTTTAAATGACATATTCTCGAGAATAGTTTTTGTTAATGAATAGCTTTTTCATTTACTAATATTAACAATCAAGTATGCAATTGTTAATTATATATATAAATACTTATATAGGTCAAATATATAGGTCAAACAATATGAGTAGCATTCTATGAAATGGATATAGTCATTTATTAAAACAAGTTTTACTATCAAACATTGTTCATTAAAAATTTGCATATGAAATTTATCTGTTAATTATCACTGCCGCGAATGATAGAACGACAATATCTTTTCATTACAAATATTAATTTTATATTACTCGAACAATTAAATTAAATTTTATCGAATTTCATTAAATATTTTCATTCTTTCAAATGATATTATTTTATCACTGTATTAAAGAAACATACAATAAAAACAAATGCATCTAAATATGAAACTGATCTAAAATAAAAGTAAATTTATTTATTATAATAATAAATATACATATTTGAATTTATATGTAATAGAATAATTGAATTATAATTAATATCTTTACTAGTAATTAATATATTTTTTGTTCTGATTTATTACTCTAAAATTACATTTAAAAAAAATATTAGAAAGAAATGAAATATTTGCATTTGTTATTTCAATTTATCATTTGATCAAAACAAAATTCATTTTTACGATTGATAAGTTGAATTATTCTTGAACAGAACAAGTTTTCATCTCTCATATTCCAAAACTATTTGTATTGATAAATGTAATCATAGCATTACATCAAACAATATTATTGATAAAAAATTAAATGTAATCATAGTATTATATCAAACAATATTATTGATAAAAATTAAATGTAATCATAGTATTATACCAAACAATATTATTGATAAAAATTAAATGTAATCATAGTATTATATCAAACAATATTATTGATAAAAATTTCAATTCAAATCGATTATTTTTTAAAAAAATAAATAAAAATAAAAATAAATACAAAATTTTTTCAAGCAAAAAAAAATACTAAAAATAATTTTCAAAAAAAAAATAATAATTTTTTCATAATAAAAAAGAGCTAATTAATAGACTTATTCAATGTATTAAATAATTGACATTTATCATAGGTTAATTATCATTATCATTTTGTTATCATTAATGAAGTTTGCTATTATCATATATATTTATTTTATTACAGAGAGAATAGTTTGGGCTTTCAATATGGTTCTAGAAGCTCCTATATCGACATCTGTACGTAAGGAAGATGATCGGATGACGTACGTAAATAAGGGACAATTTTACACTGTCTCATTTGACTACATTCCTGACCTTTGTAAACCACTTAAAAGTCCTACAGTGAAAGTAAGTTCTTTTTTTTTTTTTTTTAAATTGAACTTTTTAATAAAGACAATCGGAGTATACGTATTAAATGATTTCTGATCTCTATTGATACATGATATGATATGATATCATTACATGTAAATATAATGATTACAGTAATAAATTTTTAATACTTGATAAATAAAATTTGAAATTATTATTTTTTTTTTTTGAATTACTAATCGCAAATATTGCCATTTTTTTGAATTTAAAATTTTTTTTAAATTTCTATTAAAAAATTAAAATTATCAAATACTCATAATATGCATATTATTTTGCTCTTTTTTTCTGTTCGTAATAATTGTTGCTGTAAATATTATTACTGTTATTGTTATAGCAATTGTATTACTAGAACAATAACAAATTAAAACCAATTAATGATATATCGCTGATATCTGATAATAAAACAGGCTAAATTAACATTATTATTTAAGGGTTGAGAAGTGAACTGATTTTTAATGTACCATTAAAATCAGATCCAAATTTTCCCATATCTTCCCGTGGGGAAAAAAATAAAGTTTTAGAAGAATGATATTGTATTGTCAAATCAAAACATTTTTTTCGTGATATGTTATTGGAGAGAGAGAGAGAGAGAAAGAAAGAGAAAGGGAGAGAAAGAGTTTTTGGTTTTAACTCTTCCATTAAAAGAGAATTCTTAGTTTAAAATTGTACTAAAAAATTTTAATATTTCAATTTTATAAAATTGTTTTTTAAAAGAAATCTTTTAAATGCAAATTGTTTGCATAATATAACATTTTAATTGATTTGAAAAATACAAATTTTATTGAAATTTTTTTTTTTGTTTATTTTTTTTTTGTTTATTTTTTTTTTGTTTATTTTTTTTTTTTGTTTATTTATTTTGCCTGGCAAATTATTTTTTAAAAAATAGCAATTTCTTTATGTTCAGTATTTGAATTCTTATTATCAATTTCATTTTTTATAATTAGGCTATCATTTATCTTACTTAAACATTTTAATATCTTTAATATAATTTCAATACCGATTACCTGTATATTGTTAATGATTATCTTTCAGAGTCAATTAATGATTGTCTTTCGAGAAGATAAAACATATGAGGAAGAAATTAAAACATGGCAATTTTGGCACTCTCGACAACATTCTGTGAAACAACGAATTTTAGAAATTGATGCCAAGAATAGTTCGGGAATGATTGGACAAATTGAAGAAATTGCGCATAATGCTATACAATTTTATTGGAATCCAACCGAACAATCAAGCGTCAAGGTTAATTACCATATATCATATATACCTGTATACCTGTATTGATTGATCGCTATTATCATATATATCATCATCATAATATTCAATAATAATCGAATATTAATCATTTTGCTTTGCTGTAAAATTTTTATTATTTTATAAAACTTTTCAAAATCATACTGTTAATTAGAAATGATATTTAAGTTATTTAATTAAATGATTTCATTTTAAGTATTTAAAAGTAAAATTATTTTGACTAATTATTTTTACATCTAATTAATTATTGATATTGAATTTGAGCACAAATATTTAATTAAATGTTAATATTGGAGGAATTTTCTAATGATATTACATATGTAATAGAAATTATTTGGTATAATTTTTTTTCGAATTTCTGCAAATTATTATTTCATATTTTTTTGTACCATTTATTTCTCATTTATTTCCTTAATTTCATTTCCGTCTAACCTGTATTTAATAACAGGTAATTAACAGGCAATTAGTACTATCTGTTATTTAAAAATTTATAAATAAATGTAAAGGTAGCAAGAAAAAGTTTGAATGCAAAAAAAAAAACAAGTCGAGATTTTTTTTAAAAAAAAAAGCGTAAGATAAAAAAATTGAATGAGATGAGAAATTGAATTATCAGAAACAAAAGTATTTCATTTTTTAAATATTTCAATTAAGAATAAAAATTTGATAAGCACTAGGTGAAATTACAAATTAGAAGAAATAATTGATTTATTATTGGAAATTAAAAAATTTAAATTATACTGATATTTCATAATTTAAATTAGCTCATTAGATGGATAATTTATTTCTTATATTTTAAGCAAAAAATATTATTAATTGATTTAAATTTATTCAATCAAATTTATATATTCATAATTATGATGAGCAAATTTTTTGATCAATAATTTTACAATAATTGATTTTTTCTCGATTTTTCTCTAAAATTTTTTTAAAATTTTAACAAAATCGGAATTTAATAAATCATCAAAATTTTTAGATCAGTATCGCAGTGCAATGTCTATCGACAGATTTTAGTAATCAAAAAGGTGTCAAAGGTCTTCCACTTCATATTCAAATTGATACATACGATGAGAATGATAATACCGATGTTCCATTCCATCGAGGATATTGTCAAATTAAAGTATTCTGTGATAAAGTTAGTTAAGAATTTTAAAATTTTCAGAATTTCAGTAAAATTGTATTATTTGCGAAATTTAAATTAATGAAACAAAATTAGAAAAAAAATCAATAAAATATATTTTAATATTAAAAGATTACAAATTTTATTTCAATGCTAAAAATTTGGTCTCATTCTCGATAAAATGATTCTTCATAATGGTCAAGAATAGTATACCGTATTATGTACAGTTTTATCATTTATGATAATATTCTTATCTATATCTGTTAGCTCAATTTTTCAGCAATTTTAAATAAAACTTTGAGTTAGAAAAAAAAATTTTTTTTTTTTTCAAATTAAACAATTATTGTTCATTTCTTCTCGGATTCATTTCAAAAAGAGTTGAAAATTATCATAAGCAATTACAATTGCATACGGTATATAATCAATCAGCTTATTTCGATAAATTTTTTTGATAATTTTAAAAATATGTCTTTTCTTTCGAAATGAACACATTGGATTTTAATTTAAAAAAAAAAAAAACGTACAATCATTAGCTTACAGTAATATTTAAAAAATTTCATTGGATAATTTCAATTTTTCAAAAGAAAAAATCTTTTCATCGATATCATTTTAATTTTATTTAAATTTACGAATGTATTGTTATTTCTTCGATTTTTCCAAAGTATTACTGTAATATTTTATTCTATCAATTATTATTGATTGTTGGGAAATTATTGTCTAAACTTTTCAATGATCATTGATCATAGTTTAATTAAAATCTTAAATTTCAAATTTTAAAAATTAAACTATTTATTTTTCAACTTAGGGAGCAGAAAGAAAGTTACGTGACGAGGACAAAAGGGCTCAAAAGCGTAAATTAACAGGTAACTGAGATAATTAAGGTAAAAAAAGAAAGTATATATATATATAAATGTTGTAATAATTTTGCAGATGGGCTTTATTGCCTATGCTTTTATTATAGCCAAGTATATGTCATGATAACTATATATCATGATAAGTTTTAATTTGAAATTTAATCAGTAATAGTTATCATATTTATCTATTATTACTTTTGTCATTTTTATTCGAAATACAATACTTTTAAAATCATTGATATTCTTGGCTACAATAATTGCTTAAATCGCGCTTGGCTATATTGTCTTTTGAAACTATCGTTGATCAATTTTGTTTATGTTTGTGTTGTCATATTGTTTGTTTTTTTTTTTTTTTTTGTGATATGTAATTTATTTGTACTACAACAACAACAACAACAAAAATAATAACAACAACAACAAGAACAAAAACAATAAAACAAAACAACAACAATAACAACAACAATAACAACAACAACAATAACAACAACAACAATAACAACAACAATAGCAGCAATAACAACAACAGTAACAATAACAACAACAATAACAACAACAACAATAACAACAACAACAATAACAACAACAACAATAACAACAACAACAACACCAATAATAACAATAACAATAATAATAATAATAATAAAAGCTATAGAAAATGCGAATTATATAAAAAATGTTGGCACTGATAATTGAATGAATAAGCTTAAAATTCATTCAAACCAATTAATTTGCATATCTACTACGGTTCTTTTTTAATGCAGCTTACCGTAACATAGTCGAGATGAAATGCTTTTCATTTTTAACTTTTCTTTTTGTTCTTTTTTTCTTTGCTACAAAACTTTCTTGGTATTGGCTTTATAGGGTGCTAACCGAAAAATGCTACATGAGACGCGAAGAGATGAGAAACGCAAGCTTCAAGGTTAATTTATCAAAAAAAAAAAAAAAAATTTTAACTTATCAAAAAAAAAATCTTAACTTATCAAAAAAAAAATCTTAACTTATCAAAAAAAAGCTTTAACTTATCAAGAAAAATTTTTACCTTATCAAAAGGAAGCTTTAACTTATCAAGAAAAATTTTTAGCTTATCAAAAAAAAAAAAGTTTAACTTATCAAAAAAAACTTTTTTATTTTCTTTTTTCAGCATAATTGTTTTATTTTAATTATTCATCCATTCATTATCATCTAATTTTTGTTATCATTTTCGCGTCCAAAATTTAACACTTCTGTTATACGTCAATTTAAACGTTTCCTATTATTTTCATATGGTTATTTTTTTTGTGATAATTTTGAGCGATTTTTTTGAAAAAAAAAAAAAAAAACACCCAAACAAACAAATTAAATTATTTATTAAATTTTAGCGTTTCTTTTTTTTAATTAAAATTTTTTAATTAAACAAAAAAAAAGATTTAATTTTTTTTTTGAAAATGAAAATAAATATTTTTTTTTTAATTTTAATTAAATTTAATAATAAACTTACAGAGAAAATATGATAAGTTTGAAATTTGAAATTTAATTATTTGTTTACATTTTTGAAATTTAATTATTTGTTTACATTTTTGAAATTTAATTATTTGTTTACATTTCATATACAAAATATAAATATGTATTAAATTGGGTGTTTTTTTTTTTTTGTTTTTTTGTTATATGTTTTAACATAATAGAACAAACAATATGTTTATTGGCGCTTTAATTTAATTAAAAGGATTAGAAATATGTTTACCTATTTTTACCTGTTTGGCTAATATTATTTATTAAAGGTAAGCAGATGTTTATAGGACGTAAAAAATCGGATGGTGAATATCATGAACCATGTGAACGTTCGGAATTTTATCACATGAGTGATCTGAGCAAACGAGCTGCCCTATTTATTGGACCTGATGAATATGATTCACGTTATCTTGAAAGTAGTCTTGCATTTGATCCATTATCAGAATTGGAACCGGTTGCAAAACGGCCAAGAGCATCAGAAAGGAGTAAGTTTAATTTTAAAAATTTATTAGGCTTTTTTTTTTTATCTTGCTTTATCTTTTATCATTTAATCATTTTTTTTTAAATTAATTTGATTTTTTCTTACGATTAATCAATTCTTTGGTAAATCGAAAATTTAATAATAAATTGTGTAGTATTTAATTGGAATAAAATTTTTGAAAATATTATTATTATAAATAAACTTTATAGATTTAAATGATTCATTGTTTAATAGGAAATGTATTGATTACTTTGATGAATTGTATTGATATGATAAATGAATTCATAGATTGAATTACATTAAATTGATTTTTGATGATATTGTTAAGAATAATTGCTTCAAATTTTTATCAATATTTTTGTTTAGTTTTTCATTTTTTTTTTTGCTTTTATTATTTCAATTTTCCACTGACATTATCTTTTTTGATTCAATATGATAAGATAATGATTAAATATATTGATCTTGAAAAAAAATAGTTCAGCACAGTTAGTTGTTAAATTATCTGTAATTAGTAAATGCTTATTTTATTATGGACATACTATCATAAAAATCGATAATTCTGAGTATCGATATTCTTTTGATAAAAATTGATAATTCAAAATGCATTCTATTTGATATTTCATTGGTTGTGCTTTAATTGAAGATGAGTACCGTATACTTATTTTTAGCTACCTTACACAGTTGCTTTCATGACAACAATGTGATGATTAGTTTAGCAAATTGTTACGTCACATTTTCATCCCAGCAAATTTTTTTTTCCTCAAGGATACTGTATTCCACTCTTTCTCTTTCAATCATCATTTCACGTGCATTCATTACACTAATTGACTATTGAATAGTTCAAATTTTTCAATAATCTAATTTCTATGATAATTTCGATTATCAGAAGCATTATCAGTTCAGATAAAAACAACATTTCACTTTGATTATTCAATATTTTCATGCAAATAAGATCAAACAAATTTCAAATAAAATTTTATTAAAATAAAATTTAAATTTAAATTTTATAAATAATAAATTATTGGAATACTTTGAAATTTTGATTTCCAATAATCCTTTCCTTTCATTTCTAATATTTGCATACTTTTTTTTTTGTTGAAAGAAATTTCAAGGCATTATTTTGTGAAATGATATAAATCGATAACAAATAGATAAGAAATTTAACTGTATGCTGTCATTCTTCTCTCTCTCTCTCTCTTTCTCTTTTTCATTATCGTTTTTTTCTATAAGAAATTCTTTTAAATTATTTATTTGTTTACATCATTTCATCATTTTTCTTTTTTCTTAGATTTTTACAAAGAAACCTTTTTAATCAATCTCGATATTCTCGACGTATTTAAATAACCAGCCAAGAAAATCTTTAATAATTCTGAAAATTCAAAATGAATTACTACAAAAAAAATGCAAAATAAATATCTTATCATTAATAATTTATGTACATACACACACACACACACACACACACATGCATACACATACATATACACACATGCATATACATACATATACACACATACACACACATGCATACACATACATATATACATATATACACACATGTATACACATAATATATACACATACACACGCGTACATGCACATACATATATACACATAAACATACATGCATATACATACACATGCATGCACACATACGTACACATGCACACAGACACATACAGAAACACGCACATGTATAAACTTATTTTTATATTTATATAATTGAATTAGAATTAATTTTAATTTTTTTTTTCATTAATTGCTAAGGATTTCGTTGTTATTTAAAAGACCAAAAAAATTTCAACAATTCTTAAAATTCATTCCATTTTTTTTCAAAAAATTACAAAATGAATATTTGCATTAATCGATAATTGATATGCACACATGCATAAACACTTCATATTCATATATTTGAACTGATTAATTAATTAATTAATTAATTACAGTATTTAATGAATAAATTTTTAGTAATGCTATATGTAAGGAAACGAGATGAACAAATCTATACGCCATTGCATATTATACCTCCTTCATTAACCGGTCTTATACAAGCAGTTGTTGAGAAATTTGGTGTCGAAAGTGAAAAGGTAAGAAATTAGCATTTCTTGATAAATTTCTAACTTATAATCGATAATAGTTTCATAATAATTTGAACTTTGACCCCACGCAAATGTTTTAAAAAAGATTTCTTTTTCGTTGATGTTACAATCAAATATATACAGGCATTTAAATATTTCAAAAATATGAAGAAATTTTTTCATAAATATTTAATAATGAAATATATTGCGTAATTATTTTAAAGGATAATTTCTATAATTTGCAATTTATTTTCTCCAGTATAAAATTAAATACAATCTTTCGATTACTGTAAGTATCGTTAGGATTAATTATTCGTCTCATTTAGCAATACCATTTTTTTTTACAATAATGGTTTGTTTAAATTTTTTTTACAGATATCGGGTTTATTTAAGCAATGCACAAAAGGTGTAACTGTAAAATTAGATGATGATATGTTGAAGCATTACTGTAATGAAGATACATTTATCATTGATATCGAACAAGCCCAGGATGATCCATCATGTTGTACAGTAACACTCGTCGAATTACCATCTTCACATTTTTCTCAATCTACATAATTAGAACAAATTCCATTATTTCATTAATCGTTAAAATTATCATATGATTATTGAAAAATAATAAATTAATTAATTAAAAGAAGAAGAAAAACTCTTTAAATACTAACATATGAATTTTAGTTTTTTTATAAAAAATTTTTCATTTCAAATATGTAAAAATTCATTTTTTTTTACACAAATTTATTTTGATTGCTAAGGCTTTAATTTTTTAATATTTTTAATTAACCATTATTAAATAGACAATAAATTAGCCATTCTCGACTTGATGTATAACTTTGGATTATATTTGCAAATTTGAATGATAGTTTTTTATCATCTAAATTACCTATTAAATTAAATTGATAAAATTATACCTATTAAATTGTAGCAATATTTTTCAAAAATCATGATAATTTTTTTCGATCAATCTATGCCTTTTCTTTTTTTTGTCGTTTTTTTTTTTTTGTTGCATTTATGCAAATCCAAAAAAAATTGCATTGTATTGATAATAAGCTATGTTTGTATAATGTATATATATATACTTGCATTTTTGTTTTTGCACTATTTCAATATCTTCAATACTAATCAGTATTGTCGTCGAGATTCTCGACACCAATTATTGATTTTGCATCATTTTGATATTTGTGAAATTAAACAAAAAAAAAAAAATTTTCTTTTTATAAAAATAAGTAAAATAATGAAAAAAAAACAAGCTACTTTCTTTTTTTTTTTTTTTTTGAAATTTATTTAATAATTATTCATATTTGATGTTTTGCTTTTCAAAAATTGAAACAAATATTTGTGTCATGTGACTTAACATGTAAATCATATTCAATCATTATCATTCATCACTGTTAAAAAATGATCTTCAGCAGGCAAGTGACTAGGTATTTTTAGTATCGCTAGTTGTATTACTTTACTTACTTTCTTTTTTTGTATTCTTATTGATCGAATTGATTTTATCAATAATAAATCATTCATCTTGATGATTAAATTTATGATTATTAATTTCTCCTTAATTACTATGTTACCGTTTTTTTTTTTTTTCTTTGATTTCAATGTTATAATATAAATATCTCATAGGGAAAAAACAAAATTACAAACTAAGCATATTTTCAATCCTTCTTTTCTTATCTTCATACCTCTCTTGTCTTTATCTCCTATAAGAGAGAGAAAGAGAGAGAGAGAGAGAGAGAAAGACAAAAAAAAGGAAATGAAATTCCAATTAAAACATTTCGATCGGTAGATCACATACATATCTTCGAAATTATTCTATTGAATATTTTGTGCAAAATAGTTGTGAAAGTTTGCATTAATTTGTATTTATCATTCTTTGTTATTGCCTATAATCTCTAATCTGTGATTTCTTTTTTTTTTTTTTAATTTTTAAATTTTTTATTCGTCCTTTTTTCCTTTCTCTTTTCTTCTCTTCCTTCATCTCTCTCCCTCTCATTTTCCTAATATATGAAATAATTACTCATAAGAGACAAAAATACTAATTTTAGTTTTTTTAACGGGAAAAATTAACTTTATTTAATAAAAGTTAAAATTTTAATTGCGTTTTTTAGGAACGATAAAAATTGGAAAATAGGAATGATAAAGATTGGAAAACAATAGCATAAAAATATTAAAATGTATTCATTCTTATCATAACTGATTAATTAGAGCTAATAATCTAAATGATTAGCATAAGGAATATTTGACTGTGCTTAATTTAATGAGTAATTAATACTAATTTTTCTAAAACTCCTTCTCCTTCTTCCAATTTATCATTATCATTATCATCATCATCATCATCATCTAGAAATCTAGTCGCAAGCCTGTCCACGTTCCCATTTTTTGTATGCCCTATATTCTTCCTCATATTCCGGTAATTACAATTCATCTATATTATAATTTAATTGATGATATCATAATTTTATGCGCTTGTTCTGTTAAATTTTCTTTATTTTTTTTTCTCTCTTTTTTTTGTAAATAAAGAATGAAATTACAATGTTTATGCAATAAAAATTAATATTTATGCTCTATAATATGCTAATGAATCTTAAAAGTTTGATATCACTTTATCATTCTGCTAATATCACACCGTTTTATATAATATGTTTTAAAAACTTTAATTTATTGATAAATCAAGCTTTTTACTCATTTGATCAATAAATTAGTCTTAGCTATTGGGTAGCATTGAAGGTACTAAAATATCAAATAAGCTTCAAAATATGATAAGTAATTGACAAAAAATTAGTAGATTTTGCTCTGGAGTTTTTTTTTTTTTTTTTTTTTTTTTTTTTTTAGCACTAATAGACCATAATCAAAAGATAGTACGAAGAATCGATTGCTTAAACTTGTGATTTGAAAAAATTCGAAAGATAAACTTAACTAAACGATTTATTCAAAATAGATTGAAATTTAATCTACAATTGATTATGGTATCGGCAGTATTTATTTTCATTATCAGTAAAAATAATCATTTTCTAAAAATATGATATTGATACAAAGTACTCATTCAATGATTTAAAAGAATGAAAAAGTGACATTTTGGATGTCCTCCTGAAATCTGACAAATACAGCAAAACTACTTTACAAAAATAGCAAATTTTCTCTTCTTTTCATTTCTTTTCGCTCTCATTCAAATTGACCGAAAAGAAGTTCGGATATTATCCCTTAGGGGGTTGAATTGTTAAGAAATGTTAAGAAATTAAAATGGAAGATAGAAGGGATCCGACATTCAGCGATACGCGATAAACAAAATAAGAAAATCGCTAGACGAATTTCTCTTCCAAATTACAATGATTTTTCTTTTTTTTCGAATCTCTATTTGTCAATTATGCTCATTTTTGTTCACATTGTCATACATCTGCATAGCCCTTTGCATATCTCATATATTTATAATTTAAATTTGAAAAATTTTGTGTCATTTAGTAAAATCAAATAACTTCACTTCACTTTCTAAAATAATACATAAAATTAGGAGAAATTATTGCAAATCAATTGTTAATTAATTTTTCGTTAAACTCAATTAAACTTAATTTTAAAATTTTTAAAATCAACTAAGAAATTGAAAATTCGGCAAGCAACAAAATGATTTCATAAGAAGAATATAACATCAATAAACATATGAACATATCGAAGCATCATCATTCATCAGACATTGCCTAAGGCAATTCGATTATTTATTCTACAAATTTCTCTATTTTCAATATCGTTCTCCCTTTTTGTCGCCTATTATATTTCATTATATTCATTATTCAGATAAAAGAGATGATGGGAGTTGAAATAAGGGAAGGGATAAATTGGTGAAGTTAAAGCGATGAATTCATTTATTCACTATATAAATATAGGGAAAATAAGAGAGAATTTCTCAGGGATTTTCTCAGGAATATTTATTGATAAATTTTAGTATTAAAATATCAATAATGAAAATAAACTATCAATAACCAAATAACTTTAATTGAAAAATTCAAAAAAAAAAGAAAAAAAAAGTCTTAAACAAAAATTAATCAAAACAAAAAATGTTTTGCTAAATAATTTTGTGAAAAGACTAAAGCAGAATAAATATAAAAAAATTTTAACTTTTATTAATTTCTACAATACTACAACTATTTTGCGTGCTTTTTTTTTGTCCTAAAATAGCTAATTAATTCAAAAATATTTCAGTAATTAATCAACAAATCTAAATAGATTTTTTTTAATTTATAAAGTTTTTCATTAACTTATAATTCATTGAAATGATCTTAGTTGTTGGAAGAGATAAACAGATGATAATTAAAAAAGATAAAGATATAATTGCTAGCAAACTAACTTTTCAAGCATACTTTCAAGATCAATTTTTGGATACGGTGCAAATAAACTTAATTCATAATTAGCAGTTTGTTGTGAATCAGCTCCATGTACCAAATTACGTGTATCAGAAAGTGCAAAACGAGCCCGCAATGATGTACCGTTCTGTGATTGCAATGTTCGCAACATTTTTGACGGTCCCATTAAGGCACGCCATCGTTCAACTGCACTATCCGTTGCGCATCCAAGTTTCATCACTATCACTGGTCCACTAAATTTACAGTATTTCAAATTAGAATATTTATCATTTCTGTATACTTTAAACTTATGATACCTAATTGTCAAATCATTCTATTCAAAAACAAACTTATTATTAACTTCAACAAAAGAATTTTACCGCAACAATATATGATTGATATCTTTTTGATATGCTTGCTTGAAATTCCATCTTACTATCAATTACTGTTAATGATAATCAAGATAGATTTGATCACCATAAATTTATGAATAGATAATAAAATTCATAAAATATTTCAAATATAATTTAATTGTTATATATCAAATGATATATTTCAATGTTGATAAAATTTTAATTTCTTTTGTTGTAACAATAACAACAACAAAAAAAAAACTTCGTCACGTTCTAATTGTGCTATGAAAATTGCTATTGTCAATATTAATGTGTAAATTGCACATTTGTTACTGTTCAAACAAAAGTTTTCTTTCATTTTTTCATTTTCTCTTATTTACCAGTCCTCAATTTTCTAACACACTTCTATTTTAATCACTCACCTTATGACATGTTGAATGAGTCGATCGTAGAAAAATTTTTCTGCAAAACAAATGATTGTTATTTACATTTCAAAAAAAAAAAAAATCACTCCCAAGGGAAAATATAGAAAAAAATTTTCCTAAATTTTATTTCCAATTTCTTTTTTAAAAAGATAACATTTAGCATTTAAAAATGGCTATATAGATAGTAGACGCAGATTTAATTAAATTTAATTTTTCATTCAATTCAATCTATTCGTAATTTTTAATTCATGAGCATCATTTTTTTACAATTTTTCTGCTTTAATGAAAATTCTTATATCATGCGTTTTATTCCATTTTCTAAATGAACTTCTATTTCAAGATAAGAACTGGTAATTGGTTTTTTTTATACTATTACAGTAAAAAAAAAAGAACAAAAAATTACGAAATATTGATTAAAATTGGGATGAAATATTAATTATTATTTATTATACAAAAAATTATTATGAAACTAATAAAGAATTAAGAACAAAATTTTGGCATTTTTTTGCTCGCAGATAGTGAACAGCCATAATAACTTCAAAGGCAATGGACATTACAAAATATTTTAAAATTAAACATTATACTCCTCCTGAGATTTCATAAAATTGTAAATTTTTTTTTTACTTAAAAACAAGAGATTCTTATTTGAAATTTAAAATACTCATACAATACTCTAGATTCTGATAAAAAGATTAATAGTAGCTATAACAAATTCAGAATAATACTTTAGATTGTAATAAATATAATAAGCACTAGAGCAAAAAAAAAAAAAAAAAAAAAAAAAATTTGAATATAATAAGTCGATAGAAAATAAACAGATAAATTTGCAGTTAGAATATTGGAAATATTTCAAATAAAGATATTACATTTATAATAGACTTTTCTAATCAATTCAGCTGACATAATCAAAACAGAAAATGAAAAAACATATAAAATAAAACAAATGAACATGATTGGAGTTACGAAGAGCGAACAAAAATGTACTTTTGTGATGGCGTATCGTTAATAATCCTAAAATTAACAAATGCTTTTCCAAAAAAACATCATAGCTGACAATTCATAATCGATAAGGCTTTAGCTAGCTGCTCTATTCTCTTTTTTCCGGTTTCTTCATTTGGTGTTTAATCAGAAAACCTGTCAACTCTAATCCTAAGGATAAGAAATGAGACTAGAAATTTTAAAGTTGCAAAAATATTGTTTAGACCTATAGATTTCAAGTATTTTTTTTTAATAATGAAAATAGCACTTGTGCATATAATGCCAAGATTTTTCATTAAACTATTAGAAAATAAACTTATAACCAAGACAAATATAGAACTTTTTACATACTTGCCATAAATTATGTTCCCAGATTCAACTTTCAAGATTTTAACATTTACTTATTAATCTAATAATTATTATCAATCTCAGAACTTAAAATTATTCTTAATCAAAATATCCCCTATCCATTATTTCTATTTATCTTTCTATTTATCAACGAATTCTATAATAACTCTTCTATAGCCTAAATTTTGCTTTGCGAAATGTAATTTATTAATGAAAACATCCTGCTTAATTAATTAGTATGTTGTTGATACAACAATTTAGTATATTCTTTCAGCTTTATTCTTAAATGCATTGCTATATTATGGAGAATATAAATATCTTATCTATAATATCATCATCAAAGATAATAAAATAGCTTACCTTCATGCACAGAATATAATTTCTCAGCAATATTTCTACTCATGCATATCCTTTTTGCTCCTATAATTTTCAGCTCATTAGCCAAAATTTCATCCCAAATAACCTAAAGAAATATAAAATAAGTGCAATACTGCAATAATAAACATTCAAAAAAGAATATGCTTAATTATCCTATTAAGAATATTTTTAGGTTTTAATTATTCTGTAAGTTTCAAAATATTAAAATTTAAAAAATGTGTGTGTATGTGTGCGTGTGTGCGTGTGTGAGTGTGAGTGTGTGTTTGGCTGAACTTCAAGATGCAAAAGGCTTTGCACTTCCCTTACAGTCAAATAATTGCGGCGACGAAAATAATTTCCATTTTCTAAATTTTTATAAAATGCGCAACTTAACACTAGTAAAATATACATATTAAAAAAAAATATATATAATAATTTTTGTTCGATAAAAAAATTTCCGAGAATTCCAGTAAATTCATCACAAATTTCAATAACCAACTAATTTTGGTAATTCCAGAAATCAAAATTTTTAAGTGAACTGAAATAATTAAGTAAATCAAACTTTCCTATTTTTCTCCTAACTTACTGAATATCAAATAGAATGAATGCTAATGAAAACAAAAAGAAAAGATAGATGTTTTAATATTTAAATATCTCGGCAACGATAATAACTTGTTAGTGAAGAAACGAAAGAAAAAAAAACAAAGAACCTTAATAATATGTGGCATTGCAACAGCTTCCGGTTTTATCATTGCAAAGGTTGTTGAAAGCATTGCTTTATGGTTTCTCGTTATTCATTAATTTCTCTTCAATTAGAAATTCTCCGAGAAAATAGAAATCCAGATTTTTTGAATCCAGATTTAGAAATTTATAATCGGAAAACTTTTTGCTAACATTACAAAATAAAGCAAAGTTTTCACACAATTCTTTTCATCGTTTCCTTCAATTATACTATCTGAAATTTCAATTTATAGAAAAAACAAAAAAAAAAAACGAAAGAAAAAAAACCGAAAAAATACAAAACCTTGGAAAAAAATCAAGATTACAAATTCGCACATCTGAACGGATTATGTGGTCCGTGAATTACCAACTGGGCGAAATGAAATGATGATGGTTTGTGATTGGAAAAAACGAAAGCGAAACTTAGAATGATCAGTTATATGCTTTCATAATTCCGTTAAATATTTCCTTAATTATCTATGTATTCCTTTCTTTGTTAGTTTCTTAGCTCGAATATTTTTTTTGCCTTGAAAATTAACTTTCGCAACTTTTTTTTCGCCTTCACAACTAACTTCTGCGATATCGCAATTGATGATTACTTTGACATTTGACAATGTCTTCATAACTAATTTCTGCGATATCGCAATCGATGATTACTTTGACATTTGACAAAGTCTCCATAACTAACTTCTGCGATATCGCAATCGATGATTAGTTTGACATTTGACAAAGTCTCCATACTAACTATTTCCTTGACATTTGACAAACTAACTATTTCCTTATATCACACTTGAAAATGATACATTATACAAGCATATCTTTCTTTTATATATTTTTGTATGTCAGCTCAATAAATCATACCTGTAATCGTTATCTTTAAAATTATCTCAATAAATTATACCTGTAATCAATATCTTTATCAGTAATTTTCCGATTTGATTAATCAGATTAATATTGTGCATTGGAATATCGCAAAAGATTAGCGGAATATTGCTCTGAAAGACAAAAATTTTAATGTTATTGAAAAATCTATCGGGTTAATTTTATCGAATTTTTTTATTTTAAAATTTAAAAAAAAAAAAATGAAATTCGTTTTTTGCAGGTAGAAAATAATGTATGGTTGTATGAGAAATGGGTTTTCTACTCCTTTGCATTGCTCATTTTATGAAATTGCATTATTTTAAAATTGATTACGAAAGATATTATTATTATCAGCTTATGAAACATTATCAGGTTTGCTATTTTTAAGATTAAATTTTTTTTTTTTGAATTTTAGAAATTTTTTTAAAAATTTCAATTTTATTTCTTCTAATCGATTATGCAAATGATTTCGGTGAAGAAATAAATATTCTTCATAATAAATGCGATAGGAAATGAATTGATAGTTTCTTTTTTGTATCGTTTTATTCTAATCATATTCTATTACTAGTATTTATTGTATAAAAATCATGGAAGGCTTATGATAAGCATAATCAAAAATGATATAGCAAAATTATTATACATCAAATCTATTCCATTTGAAATTTCTGAATTATCGTTTGTACGAGAATTGATAATTTGAGAATTTGCAATAATTGAAATGGTTGAAGAAATATTGAAGAAAATATTGTATTGAGGAAAAAACAAACAATTCAAAACTAAATTTGTTATATATAATTATAAAACAGGAAAATGCCCAGAGAGGGCCATTGGATAGATTAGGCTTGGAATGTGAAATAAATGATTCACCAATGGCCAAGATTGGAACACGCAAATGGCGATATCATCGTGGACGGAATCAATTTTGGTGTGATGGTCGCATTATTATGGCACGACAAAGTTCTATTTTTCTCTTCACTTTGATGGTTATCATTGGAACGATGGGTCTATTTTTCGTCTTTGAGTTAGTTTTTTTAATTTAAATTTTTTGACATAGACAAATATGAAAAAGATAGAAAGAAAAGAAGATATTGAAAGAATACAATTGCTAAAAATAAAAAGAAAAGAAAACCGAGAAGATATAATAAAATAAAAATATTGTTATTTTTGATTTTGCAAAACGGTTTTTCTCACTCTTAAGCCGATACAGATATTCTCAAATGCAAGAGAGAGTACGTATAATTAACTTATAATTATTTATAATTAACTTATAATTAACTAGCCTTTAAAAAGCTAGTTAATTATAAGTTATACGATGTATTATTAGTCATGCTTTGATTAATAAAAATGATAGCATAGTAATTTAAATCAAATGCAAATCAGGTAATTTCAGATATGATTTACTATTTGTTGTTTATATCATCGAATTTAACATAACGACATTACAGCGCACCATATCTGTTTTGGAATATTTCACCGGCTCTTCCAATAGTTGCGGGAATATTATTATGCCTTGTGCTAATTAATTTATTCAAAACATCATTTTCTGATCCGGGTATATTACCAAAAGCTACAAATTTGGAAGCTATCGAACTTGACCGTCAACATGTTGGAGGTGAATTTCTTCAGTATTTTACAAACATAGTAGCCTTTTCTGATTAATAATAATTGTTTCCACTTTATTTATTCTATCCTTTTATCAGCTTGAATTAATCCGAATTATTCAATTATCGTTTGCGAATATTTTGAATGTTTTTTTTTTTTTTTTTTATTTATCATTTGGTAATATCTTGACACTAAATATTTTTTGAACGCTTCAGCAGCAAGGAGGGAATTTGGGTCAATTTTTAATAATATTTGTTTTGTTGAAGATATTGCTATAGTTTTTTTTTTTTGTTCAGTTTTCAAGTTTATATTAGGCAAGATACATAAATTTTGCTAGATTCTTACCAATAAAAATATTGCAGTTTTGTTATAAATCATAATTTTGAATTATCAGTGATGTGCGATCATAAATTTTTTTTTTATTTTTTTTTTTGACAAAACATTCTTCAGAAAATACTTGCATATCAGAATCAGTACGAGCACCACCACGAACCAAAGCGATACACATTAACGGGCAACTTATCAAATTAAAATATTGCTTTACGTGTCGATTATTTCGTCCACCGCGTTCCTCTCATTGTTCTATATGCGACAACTGCATCTTAAACTTCGACCATCATTGCTAGTTTATCACTGAACTTTTTCCAAAAAAAATCAGAGATTCAAAATATGAAACAAATATCATTTCACTGATAGTTAAGTTTCCAGGCAAAGAATATCACATTAATGTTTACTTAAAATTTTTGAAGCTACGATGAAATCTAATTTTGGTTTTTGAATAGCATATCCTAATACTTTAAATTTATTATTTCACTTTATAGGTCCATGGGTTGGAAATTGCGTTGGAAAACGAAATTATCGACATTTTTATTTTTTATTGTATCACTCACTGTATTGACCCTATTTGTATTTGCATGTGTATGTCTTCATTTGGTCATTTGTAAGTCTTTGATTTATATTTTTTTATCCTTTTATTTTCAAATTTTTGAGAACATTGAAAAGATAAATTATCATTTGAATGATAATTCACTGATCTTACAATTACTGGAATGGAAATGTAATAATATTTTAATGGAATGTAATAATATTTTGATGAAATATCCTTGTTTAATTTTTGTCCAAAAATATATGCTAATACTTTCTTCAATATACTTTGCTTGTCTCTTCCTATTGTGCGTATCATTTTTTAGCTTAGAACACTTCAAATTTTTAAAAAAATCATAAAGCAAACAACTTTAATTATAAGATCTCCCACCTATACAAAATACCTGCATTTAGAATATCTACATATTTTCCCTATAAATTATAACTTGAATATCAAGAGAATAGCACAGTGATCTGAAATACTTTACTACATTAAAAAAAAAAAGAAAAAAAAAACATCACAGTAGATAAATAACTAGATAATCCGACTCATGATTAACGTATATATTTGAGAGAAAGAAAAATGTTAGTTTCGCTTTTTAACTCTTACACAAAAGCAATGCATGACTGAATATAACCTGAAATTATTCAACTATAATAGTATCTCTCATTATCAAGTCTATTTTTTCTAGTATAACTTTTATTTATTTTTTTTTTCTTTTTTTTTTGTAATTAATAGAAGACTAAAGCACAACTTTTATTTATTGCAGTATCACAAAAGGAAAATGCATTTTTGAGTGGAATAAGACAAAGTCCAATATCGCTAATAATTGCTTTAATATGTTTTTTCTCCATTTGGTCAATATTTGGTCTTTCCGGTTTTCATACATATTTATTATTAACAAATCAGACAACAAACGAAGATATTAAAGGAACATTTAATTCGAAACGATTACCGCATATACATAATCCGTACACTACAGGTTCAATATTTTCCAATTGTTTTCGGACATTATGTGCTCCAGAACCTCCAAGGTTTGTAATTATTTTTATCTAATCTTTGTTATCATTGATTTTAACATCTTATAGCAAAATCCAAATCTCTTTATGTATATGCTATTCAGTTGTTCAAATTAATATTATAAAACAGTTAGATTTATTTGCTTTGTAAGGATTAGATTTTTAAATTCATTGATAATTTTTGAAAATTAATTGCCCTGGAAACAAAAATTCCCGAACTAAAAAGGATAGAAAAGAAGTTAACTCAATTAGAAGTCAGAAATTTTATTTGAATCACTCAAATTATATGAACGATTCGCCTGTTTTCGCCAATTTTTTTTCTACTATGTTCTAGTACTAATTATACCTGATTTACAAAAATATTGCTAGAATAGAGAATGATGTCTTTTTTTTCAGTTTAATTGACCGAAGAGGTATTGTCGAACCTGAACCAACTGTGGTAGTAAAAAATTATGGTGCAACTGAGGACTTAGAACGGCAATCATACGAAATTGTTTTAGGATGACTGAAGTTTCTGTTTTTTTTTTGTCGTTTGTTGAGAATTTAGCTGAAAAGATATTTCATGCTAAGAGAAGACAAAGAATTTTTATTTTCTTTTTTCGTGCAATCTTCTTTGATTGAAGAGAATATTGTAATTATTTTGGGATGATATGTTTTGCTTGTTTTGATAAATTTGGTGATTTTAGAATCCAAATAAATAAAATGGAAAATTTTTATTTATCAAATAAAAATGCAAATGAATCAAAACGGTTTGGAAGAAAAAAAAACTAGTCAATAACATATCTCCACAGCATGCAATTATATTGATTTCGATCTTGAAGCTTAAAACTTCCTTTAAGAATTTTTTTTTTTTTAATATCATCTTCTCAGTTATCATGCATTATTGTTTGTTTTAATTGTTTGACATAGCTAATGTCCTCCATATTCTTTCTTCTTATTTAAAATTTTTTTTTAAAAAAAAAGGAAGAATTCATTTTTCTAGCTTATTTACTGTTAATTTTGTGATCATGAAGTAAGGAACTTTATTCCAGAAAAAATTTGATATATAGTTAACAGAAAATAACAAGAATTTCATTTTTGAAAAGACTCTATTCACAGTAATGATTTTTCTGTTACGCTGATGCTATATCGATTCTTCTGCAGAGCTTTGAATTTCTGAATCCTTGTATTTTATAAAAGAGAAATTCTTACTTTTTTCCAATTGATCATTTTTGTTAGGACATAAGTTTGTTATATTCTTCACTTCACTACTGGTTTCTTTCGATTGCTTAATGTGAATTACTATGTGGTCTTTGATTTCCTTTCTAATATTTTCTTTTTAATATCGGCTTCGACAAGCACTTCTGTGCGCCTATGCAGTGCCATTTTTATATAAAGCCAATTTTTTTTTTTTTATTTTGCAAGTAAAAATTTTATTTTTATTTATGTGTTCCGTTAAAAAAAGCTCAATATTGATCATTGCAGTGTGTGAAAAATTATCGCTAGATAATCTCGAAATATGTCAAGAAATATACGTAAAAAATAAAATCAAGGAAATGTTTAATTTGTAAGCATGATGGCCAAAATAGCTTAAATAATGAAATTTAAGAAGAAAAGACGGGGTAGTCAAATGTTCATAATTTTTTTTGGCGGACAGTTACCGTAACAGGACCAATATTCTTCTTAGGTATTTTGAAAATTTGAATAGAGATTTGTGAGTGAAAATTCTTTTATAATATTTGCATATCGTTTTGCATGATTTAAGTGAGAAAGATAGCATGATAATATACTTGCCATATTCGACAATATGCATGCAGAATGCGTTGCGGACATTCTAATTTAAATTCACCAAATTTTTGTTAGCAACTTAGGTCTAAACCTTCAGTACTTTTGCTATTTGTGCCTAAACCTTCGGTAATTATTTCCTTGTTTCTCTAATTAATATATAAATCGTAATAATGGATTATTTGTAGTGGAATTATTGATGAGGAATTTTGAAAAAAAGAATAGTATAAAAAAGTGGAAATAACAATTAGAGAATAGATGACAGATGAAAAAATATGTAGGAGAAAATTGAGGATAGAATATTTTGATTTTAATTCGAAATTGTGATTGTCATCTTTGACATTGTAATTGTTGTAAAATAGTGAGATAACCGGTAAAGTTGAAAAAGTTCGATACAAAACTTTGAATTTTCGAAAAAAAAATAAATTTTACTTGGAATTGTTAATTTTATTTGTGTCGATTTTAGTCGTAGAAAATTTGAATTATAATATATCGGATAATATAACTGAATTCCAGAAATTATCCATAAATCTTAGTAAATATCCTTGAGTTTCAATGTTTACAAACTTTGTTGATTAAGTTTCGAAAAGTTTATACGCAATTTAACAAGTTCGTAATTGAAGTAGATTACTAATTTAAATATTTTAGGGAAATAATGAAACGTGTAATGCGACCTTGTCGAATATTGAGGAGTTTGCAACGGCAAAAGAATATGCCGACGTTTATACCGGATTTTATTATTGCTCCTATATCAACATTATCAACTAATTATACATTGCCAGAGGTTTTTTTAATTCTCAAAAGTTTGTATCGTAATTTCTTTTTGAATTTTGTCTCCCGCAGCTTAGCGTAATATTTTTTATAATAAGGATGCTTAACTTTTAGTGAGTTTAAGTTTCTGGGCGAATCTTAATGAAAATGGTTGAAAGGAATTACTTTTAATACTAAGTTAAATAAGTTCAACACTTGTTCCAAGTACAATTCATCAATTTAACAGCTTTGATAACATAAAAATTTGATCACATAATTATTGGAATTATTTGTTTCTTCTTTTGATATTGAATTAAATTTTTATTTCAATGTATTATCAAAACGAAGAAATACATTAATTTATTTCTTTTTTGTTTTAGTACAACTCATCATTTCAATCAATACGGTATTTCTCACAACAAGGACAACATCACTCAAGACCTAGAAATTTTTTGAAAAATTTGTTGGATAACATACGAGAAGAATTCGAAAAAAAATAAAGAATTGCAGGTGGGTTTTTTTCATTTTTAATTCTTCAGGATTGTCAAAATTCAAATTGGAAAAGACAAATCAATCTAATAAAATAATATTACTTCTTTAATAACTTTTCGTGAAAACAGTGCATTATCCGTTCGTCACTATAATTTCATTTATTATATGGTATAAATAATATAATTGAATCTTCGATTTTATAGTGAAACTAAAAACTCTATATATTACATAATGATAAGTAGAATGTTTTAGTTGGATTGATAAACTGGAAAAAATGAAAAATTGATAGGATGCTATCACTTTAATCATTAAAATTATTTGCTGCGTTATTAAATATTTTGTTAGCAGATTAATGATATATTAATTATGTTTCTTATAATTAACATATATTTTTAGGATAATAGACGACAATTAGATGAAAGATTGAGAAGTTTGAATGACAGCGAAGCTTTAAGAGAAGCCAGAAGGAAATTCGTGAGTTCTGTTTTTTTTTTCACAAAAACGTTTTTTGGCAATATCTTTTTTTTTCTATACGAATTTGCAGCCTTCTCTCTTTGCCATTTGAATAAATGGGCCATCAATGGATTTCATTGAATGTTTTAGGAATTAATCGAAAAAGAGACTTTGAAAAGTTCGCAAATTATTCAAAACAAAATCAACGACGTCCGTGATCATATAGCAAATGTAAGCTGCTTTATTTTTATAATTTTTCCCATTTTTCATTCAATTTATCGAACTCTGACACCATTAGCAATTATTTGAAAATCTGCAGAACTTGTGTTAGTGCATGGAATTTATCAGGATATAATCTGCTTGGTATTAAATAATCAATGCTCTTCTAGAAGATGAAACGGTGACCTGTATGATAATTTTTTGGCTTGTGGAAAGCAAGCAAATAACACAAAGGCATTTGTACTGGTTATCTTTATAAGATGTAATCAGAACAAGATCATTTGCCAAGAAAAGTGTATTTTAAAACTTTGATTGCTATTATTTATAGATGATAGCTGAAGTGCAGAAAACAAAAACAGGGAAAAAACTTTCTCTGGCTGCAGAAGAAGTACTGAAACAGGCAAAGAGTGCTGCAGAAATGATCGAGAAAGCGGCAGAACAAGTTGGAGATAATCAATTGTATCAGAGTGTTAGTTCGGTAAGTGTATAAAATATTTGATGCATTATTTATTTGTTATAATTCCAGTTCACAAGAATTAACAGATCATTTGATTTATTTTGAAATTGACAACATTGAAAAATATATAGATGTAACAAGGCGTATTTTCTGGAAGTTTTAAAGTAAATGAAGTACCCTGATTTATTGATGATGAAGATCAAGCGATCTAAATCTCTGAAAAAAAGTGTTTAGGTTAAAATGATTGATGACTGAATCATGAGAGTTCTTTGAAGTGTTAGTAGGATCCTCTAATATGTCACTGTAGAAAAAAAAGCATTCTCCTATTAAAATTTTTGAAAATTTGTCACAAAATTAATTTAATTTTGAAACTTTACAGTCCGTAAAAGTTATCAAAGATGAAGTTGACAGCATTGTTGATGTACGAATGTATACTCGACCAGGTTATATTCCTTCTTAATAATGGTTATGCTCTCTGTTTTGCAATTCCTTTAAAGAAATTAAAGTTATTTTTATGAGAAATCTGACGAATTCATCGAAAATGCATTTTAGTTTTTGAAAAAAATTTTAGATCAATTAAGAATGCGTTCTGCAGCCTTTTCTACTTGCACAGATCGAATTGTAGAAGCTAATCCGTAAGTATTATTTTCATAAGTTAAAAATATTACATAGTTAATTCTTTTTTCTAAATGCTTCATGTGACTGGATCATTATTTTACATACTCGTGATTTATGTTTCGAATAATCTTTGGAATATTAAGTTTTTCCGTATTTTTGCAAATAAATTCGATACTTTTTTGTGAAATTCACATCTTAATGAAATGATAATTATTGCATGTTCAAATTTTTTTTATGATTAAAAAAGTCTCATGTCGAGTGAAGCAAAATTCTTCGCTTCCTCATTCTTTTTTTTTATTAATTATAAATGAATTTCTATAGAAATGCAACTGGCGTAGAGCTTCATAAAGAGTCCAAATGGTATGCTGGATGGAAAGCTTTTTCCGAAAATAATGCCTACTATAATAGTATGTTTAATGTTCACTTTTAGTAAATTTTAATTTTTAAAATTTAAAATTTAGATTACTCTTCATTTTTTGCTGTTTTTAATCCCGTATATGCTAAAGTTCATTGAAAACAATGACATTTTTATTAAAATTAGATTAAGCGGTACTATTAATATTTTTTCTATTAAATGAGTGATAAATTTTTAACTGATATGCAAAGATAATTATTGAATTCTAGAAATGTTGGACTGGAAAATGCGTTTGGATGAAAGCGATAATTTCGCATTGAGAATGGTGCGGGGCTTTACTGACAAAATTTCCTCACTATTCGGTACATTCTATTTCTTGGGAGTTTATTTCATTGAAATTGATTAATGAGATATCTGTTGTTGATAGAGTGCATATTTCTACTAATCATATCAATGCCGAGTCACGGAGAATTCTTACGACATAGGATTTTCAAATTTTTCCGATAACACAAATTAGATCGCTCCGGGAATTTCTTTATTATATATCTATTTTGCTTTAATAGCATAAAACTGTATTGTATGAGAAAAGTAGTTGTGTTTTTGCATAAAACATATCAAACAATTTCAAATTCAGGAGGACAGAGTGAAATATCAGAAGTACTTTCTGAAATTCAAAAAGTTGATCCGAATTTCGACAAAAATGAATGGTTACGTTTTTTGCGAAAAAGAAAGTAATCCCAAATGTTCTAGAAGCATTTATTCGTGAGATTTAAGATTCTCAAAGATTGGTGTTACGAAAGAGTTTGTTTTTCTTGATTTTAAAGTTTTGCAGCGTTTTCAGTTTCACATAATTTATAAGTTTTTATGAAGTATTAGTTTTCAGGCTTATAATATTTTGTCATCAATTGTCAATGAATATAAAAAGGTCAATTTCAGTACAACAGATAGTCGCATTATCGATATTGATAGGGTTGAGGTTCATCATCACTTTTTTATGATTAATTTTATAATTATATTATTCATTTCAAGCAGTGCAGTGCCTTCTTGGTTATAACATAATTGCATTTTAAATGTAATTCTAGAATTTCAAATTTGAAAAAAATGTATAATTATTTTATATCTCACAAAAAAACACATTTATATCATATATGAGAAATTCTAAAAATATTATTTTGCATCTAATAATTGAATAAAGTTTGAGCGAATCATTTTATTTATAATTTGTTTGAATGATCAGCAATGGATATTAGTAGAACAATGCGAAAGACATTTATAATTCGATTTTAGATATCTTGTGCAAAAATCCTAATGACGATGCTTTTCATTCAGAATTATAATTTTTAATTCATTGAATATATTGTAAAAAAATGTTTTAGATGGTTACTGGTAAAATGATGGAACATGGACCAGTGATAATAATCACATTTCAAGCCTATATGATAAATGTTGTTAGAAATATGGAAGGCAAGGTTGTTGAAGGTGACCCGGTAGGTTCTAACTATTCTTTGAAAGTAGAATGAAATTTATCCTTATTTGGATCATTTAAAATTTGTTTGTAACAAATGACATTTAAGATTTGTTTGTAATAATTAAAAAAGCTTGGCTTATATGCGCACATATGTTATTGATTTCATAAAAAATTGCATAGTATGACAAAAATTGCTGCCTGAGTTGTATGATTTTAAAGTTTTTATAAATGAAAGTTGTTAATGTTTCAAATATTTCTAATGTCATACAAAAAACGAATTTTGGAAACAGCTTTACATTTTTGTAATAGTGATATAATTGAATTTGGCTAGTAGATTTAGGATACATTGAAATTTTAAAAGCTTTGAAAACTGATAGATTTTTCAGAACACTCCGGTGCGTGTTCATCATGTATGGGTAATGTGTCGTGATATGGAAGAATATAATCCGACTGTGGCATGGAAGGTGCTTGAGGTACATATGCAGAAGGGTAATCTGGCATTGTAACATAATTTTTTATGCTGACATTTCACTTCGACATATTTGTTCTTTTCAAGTTTTGTTTACATTTATTTGCTTAAATTTTATTTTGCACTTATCAGTGGAATTCAAAATTCCTTTTTAATGTTGTCATATTTCGAGTGATGGATGATAAAAAAAAAAAAACATTTTTAATATTGACAATTATCATTGTTCGTTAATGTTAGAGTAATAAATTGATTTTAACATAAGAAAATTTGGAAACATTCAAAAAAATATTTATTTCGATCAAATATGTTACGGAAAATGTATTGGGAAGCAATTTTTAAAATGAACTTTAATTTATTGGAAGTGCGTACACTTGTTTTCTTTTCATTTTATGTTTTTATTTAATTTACTATCCGTTTTCTTTTTAATTTAGGGTAAATGAAATTATGAAATTCTCGTTTGTGATAAAGAATGTTGTAATTTGAAATTTTAGAATGCTCGCTTTTATAGTGAATTACTGATTGCATATGATTGTAGTCAAAGCGAAAAAAGTATCGTAGCAATTCTTATAGTTAAATATAGTTGCTACGGTTGCCTATTATTCGGTTTTGTTTTTATTTCTTCTCTTATCCAGCGGTTTTAATTCTTTTGGTCTTGCTCAGAGTACTTTGCTTCTTGTTATTGTTATTATTAAATATATAATTAGTATCTAAGCTGAAATTTATTTTAAAAATCAAAAAACATTTTTTTTTGTAGTTGTTATTAATCTAAGAATTTTTAATATCTTCTCCGTAAATGTATGCATGCGAATTTTTTTTAGATATCCAAGAAAAAAATTTAAATCAATGAATCAAATAAGAAAAAAAAAAGATGAATTTGATAAAACTCTTTAGTATGTTGGTTTTTTGATCAAACTTTGTCTTTTTAAATTAAATAAATCATTTTAACATTAGGCATCATAAATTTCTTAGAAATGATAAAAAGGCGACCATCATTGATTGTATCAGTGATCTTTTACTTGGAATTCATGATTTTAAATCATTAAAATATTCTTGCCATAACATTTATCTATTGAAAGTTATTTGTTTTTTTATTTTTAAGAAAAATTGAAAGAGAAGATAAGTTAGTGCCTTCAATAATTTTTAATTAATTTTACAATATGTTCATAAGCCATTTCTTCATTTTCTTGTTACTGCACTTTTACCGCTATCAAATGATTCGTTGTTATGATTTAGTTGCTTCTAACATTTCAAAATATTTGTTTAAATTTTGAAAGACGAAACAGCTATGGTAGAAATTGTGAAATGTTGATTTAATAATTTTTTTTTTCTTTTTTTTTTTTTTTCTCTATATTCATATGATTTGATGAAATATTTTTTTTCGCAATGAATACAAATTCAGATATTCGAGGACGATGGACGATAAAATATTCGATAAAATTTAGCAATAATATATACATATTATTCAGTTGTAGATGATTACAAAGAAATAATGAATTTTCAACAAATCGTAAATGACAAATTGATCATTTTATCATTTGCAAAAAACAACAGGCT
>SNRZ01000151.1:57500-138883 GCA_008729115.1 Dirofilaria repens
TTTAAGATATTATTTGCTTTTTCTTTTTCTTTTTTTTTTTTTTTTGCTTCTAAAATATCTCGCATTTTTAAAAAAGTTTGTTGATTCAAAATTGTTGATCATTTTCATTTTTCATTTTTTTTTTTTTTTTTTTTGCTTTTAATTTTTCCTCAAATTAAAATACATAATAAATATTGAAATATTTAAAGGAGCAATTTATTGAATTCTCGATCGAGAATAGAATTATTGTAATGGCGCTTACATTACCGCTTCATGTAGTTGCTAGTGTACAACGTTGTTGTTCAAATCGTGCTGGTACATCAGAACTTTCTGATCAGATTATCGAATTAATCGTTAATAGAGTAAGTAATTTTTTTTGTTTTTAATTTTTCTTTTTTTTTTTTTTTTTGCAAATAAAAATTTTGTAATATAAATTAATTTGAGGAAATATTTTAATTTATAACTCATAAAATTTTTATGATATTTTCATTTGAAATTATTTATCACTTTGTTAAAAAAAAATAATTGATAAAAATTAATTGTATATTTGTAATTGAATCAAAAAAAAAAAAGAAAATTGTGATATTATTTAGTCATCATTATTTGATGTAATCAAATGGCAACAAATATCGAAAAGTTTTCAAAAAGCAGCTCAAAAACGACTTGATATGTATACGATGATTGATATAAAAGTATATAATGGTTTACAACAATTACGATATAAATCTGGCACTGAATGTTAGTTTTTCATTATTTATAATTTAGCTTGTTATAATATTTATTCAATTGTTCAGGTGGAAATTAAAATTGAATTATTCAGGTGGAAATTAATTCTTTGAAAATTTTCCATTTTTTTTTCTTTAAAATAAAATTTTACAATTATTATAGCAAAGTAAAATTTATCATTTAGAAAAGTAATAGATTCTAAAATTTATCAATTTTTCGATATTATTATTAATTTTTCTTTTCTATCATTGCTTTAAAAAAAAAAAGTAAAATTTACATTTAAAAAAAGCAAACGAGCAAATAATAGAGTATGACGCATATATTTTTTAGCAGAATATGATTGGCATCCATCATTGGCATTAATGATTATGGAATTGGAGCCGAATCATCTTGGTATAGCGATTGATTCGGAATTAAAAGCAAATACTGTTACTGCATTGCTTCATTTGCTATTTACTTTGAGGCGTAAAGTTGAACAATTATTCATTGATAGTCCAATTATTGAGCTACTCGTTGCACAGGTTTCTTTAATAGTTTAATAATCTAAATATTTGATAAGAATAAAAATCATATATAATTATCGTAATAAATATTTGTAAAATTACTTTATCTAAAATGCTGCATTTGTTGAATTTGCAAAATATTTGCTAAAATTATTTATTTTAGATTAATAAAGAACAAATACATATGTTAATTGAAATGGTTAGTCTTTCACGAAAAGTGAATTGTTCCTGTGGTGGAACACGTAATCGACAATTAACACCTCTTCATCGAAGAATATATTTTCCGGATATTCCTTTTTTTCCGAATCTAAAGAAATTATCTATTATATCAAAGGTAATTTTTTGATATCATAAGTATTCAAATTTACAAGATTTGATAATATCATGCGAGCATCCATTGCGATGGTTCTTAGATATTGATATCAGTTAAAAAAGTTTTTGGAAAAATTAGCATTAATTAACTGATGGATATTTTATTATTGTTTTTAAAAGGGAATATTGAACTGAAGCATGTTGAATATTTATTGAATTTAATCTCAGACTGAATAAAGTAAATTTTATATTGCTAATAAATTAAAATTTTAGGCATACCAGCTGCAGCATCTTTCGAGATTGCTTAGTTATGCGGTATCAGTAGATTTGTTATATCATGTGGAGCAAATGGATTTATTATGCTTAAAGATTTTGGTTGGTAATGTTTGGGCTCGACCTACCAAATTTCGTCTATTCAGACATTTAACAAAGTAAATATTTCTTTTGCACATGCTTTTTTTTGGAAGTTTTTGAGAAAAAATTATCACTTCAAAAATATAATTTCAGATTTAGACGATGGACAGAAGCAGATATGCTTGGTGAACGTTATTTTCAACAATTTGGTACAGTACGTAAACGCTCCCGAAGTTCATCCTATGCTTAGAATAGTTAAGTTGATAGTGTATTGCTGATAAGATGTTGTCAAATTTTGCATTCTACATTTTTCTATATCCTTCGATTATTCATTTATTCATATTTCAATTCTTTATATATTATTCACATTTCAGTTGTTCTTTATACGAGTTTAATTCTTAATTAAAACGTGTAATATTTTTGTTAACGTTATTTCAATTTTATATTTCTGCATTTCTTTCTTCGGTTTCAACTGATTATAAAAAAAAATAAAAAACTTTTTTTCCACACTGCTTTAAATTATAAATTTATTAATTTTTCAAACTATAAAATTTCATTTCTTCCATCTAATTTTATTTCATAAATGAAGAAATATTTTATTTATTTTATTAACGTAGCAAGCAAAAACATGCTTTTAAAAAAAAAAAAGCTTTCTACAGCTGTATCAAATATTTAATTTTTATTTTTAAATTTTAGAATTTTTAAACAAATAACTATCCCAATTTATCTATCTTTTCTATACGAATAAATTTAATGCAAAACCTGAATAGTTAGCTTTATTTTCATATCACTGTATTAATAATATTCTTTCTTCTTCTTCTTCTTTCTAATACTATTCAAATCTCGTTTTTTAAAAAAAAAAAAAAAAAAAAAGAAAAAAGAAAAAAAAATCGCAAACAATAATGCAAATTGTATGATATATCTTTAAAAAAAAAATTAGTGCAATTAAAAAAATTTTATCGGTATATGATTGTTTATATAAATGAGCTTAAGGCGAAATATATTTATATTGGAAAATTGCTCTTCTTGATTAATTTATATTATCAGTGCTCAATATAATTCATTCATTAACATTTTACAACTGTTATTTTTTGTTGTTTATTGTTTTTGCTTATTAAGCTATAGTGATTATAAAAAATGTTTAGTTTAGGATTATCTTTGTCGAATTCATTTTTATGTTAATGATGAAATTTCAAATAGAAAATTGTAAAATTTTTTTCTTTTTTTTTTTGAAAAATGCTTTATATATATATATATATATATATATGCATAATAAATGCATACATTAGTCCATTTGAAAAATGAAATTGTCTTCTAGGCTTTTATTCAAAATTAATATAATTCGGGAAAAATGTCTTCTCGAGAAAAAAAAAAAAGACATTTTTTAAGGAAAACAATTTCCTAATGCATATTTTCTTTTTCTCGGGATTAGCTTATTTTTTCATTGCTACAGAAATGTATCACATAAGAATTTCTTACTTTTTTTTTTGTTGACGAGACTGATAGTTATTTAAGTATTTAAATCATCCTGAAAATTGTATATCAAAATATTAGCAATATTTAAGATACTAGTATTATATGATATTTTAGGTTTAACCTGAATTACTTTTGTCTGATGAATAGCAATAATCATACATATAGTAAAATAAATTTCTTCTTCTCTTACTATTATGTTAAGGAAATGAATCATAGAGAAATTACGAAAAAAAGCGATATTAAAACTGATTTCTGGAATATTATCTGAAAAATTATAGTATTGAAAAAAAATTTCATTGGATTCATCGAGAATGATTTAGACATGGAATTTGCTTCATCAAGAACAAAACAAATAATGGCATTGTTGATGTAATTTAAAAATGAAGTATCATATAATTGAAGCACAAATAACATCGTGAACTATGCAAATATATTTCTAAAATTAGGCATTTTTTGAGAACTAGCTAAGGAACTGATTTGATAAGTTAGTCAAGAATGCGCAGAACAAGCTACCTGTATGAGCTTATCAAAAATGGATCCCTTTTATCATTCCATCTTGAAGCTGAATAAATAAAAAAGACAGAAATAATTGCATGATTAATGAATGTGTAGACTATTTTTTGAAATGATTTTTTATATGCAAAATGACAAGAAAATTAACAAAAATCAAAAAGCATGCAGACAGACCATAACATAAACATTTCATCATATCATCCATCTACCAATCAATGGTGATAATATTGGAAAAAACAAATTTCCACAGGCACCGGAATAATTTAAAATTCGAAAATAATTTAAAAATTCAAGCCATTCGACAGAACAACGTCTATACCATCAACATGCAAATATAATTTTCCTAGGAATTAGCAGCTATTCACTGAAAAATTTCTCTTTCAATTGTATAATAAATAAACTTTGAATATTAAACACCAACTGCAATGTATCACGGATAACAAATCGGTCAGATCCATTAATTAAACTGCAGGTGCCAAAAAAAATCGCATTTAAAGAAATTTGATGAAATTTCACAAAAATAATGGTCAAGAAATACATTAGATTTGTATAGGTTTTTTTAAAAAAAAATGAAGAAATATCACCGAAACTACTTCTGCTCAGGATTGAAAATAAAAAATAAAAAAAAATAAGGATGCTATACATCAAAAATGCTTTAAACTTAAAAAAAAATATAATATATGATGATTTCCAATATTTCCCTATCTTATTTAATTGTATTCAGGCAAATATTTCCCAATTTTTGTATATGAAAAAAAAAATTAACATCCAAACTAGTTTTGCAAAAGATTAAAGTTTTCCAGATTATCTCTATAAAAGTTTCAAAATTATGAGTTACATTCCAGAGCAGATAACAAAAAATCAAAAAGCATTAACAATAACGAAATGAAATACATCAACATAATAGTTTCTCGATTTAATGCCAAAATAACGTATTTTTAATCATCATCAAAGTCCCATTTCAATAAAAACATTAGTAACATATAATTTTGATAGTTACAGGAATAAATTATATCAAATATTCCAAACACATGCAAAATAATTAACATTTAAAGATAATTCCACTGATTTTTAGATAATCGTACAGCCATATAATTCATTTGAAATGTAAGATTTGTGATAAAATAATTATTTAAAAAGTACATATGTCTTGAATTTGATAATTTAAATATGAAATTTTATAAGATCCAAAAAAGAATATACAGAAACAAAAATCAACCTTGATTTCACTAAAATACTTAGAATCATGCGAAAGGAATTTGCATTTTGTTGAATTTTACATATACAAAAAAGACTAATTAGAGCTCAAGGAGATCAAAAAAAAAATCACCAGCACAAAATTTTATTGAAAGAATGATATTTATTTTACAGAATTAGACTCGTTACTAAGATCTAATTAATTTTTCACATGGTATTTCTAAGGAAAGGGTAATCTACCGAAAACATAAAATGATTAAAAATCATAAATAAAGCATAATTGCAGTAAGGAACATACCATGACTATTATGTTTATGAAGAGGTTAAGCTAACTAAGCCTTAGTAAGAAATCCAACTCTTTCAAAATAAAATCGATATCACTTTTTGCAATAAATTTTATCAATATATATATATAGAAAATTTGTTCAATGTTTTAAAAATACAGCTGATTCATGGTTTGAAGATAGATAACTATCTTCCACAGTCCTTTTGCAGCATGTCACATTGTTCCTTTTACAGTTCTCCGGTGGACAAGCCAATGCGCAACTAGTGCCATTACGTCCGAGAGCA
This sequence comes from Dirofilaria repens, assembly GCA_008729115.1. Taxonomy (NCBI): domain Eukaryota; kingdom Metazoa; phylum Nematoda; class Chromadorea; order Rhabditida; family Onchocercidae; genus Dirofilaria; species Dirofilaria repens. Next base: position 63,131 of record SNRZ01000151.1, read on the forward strand.
TTTGCCATCTAAACAGCAATGTGCAATAATTTATGTAAAATTCCAAATCTTACACAAGCAACAATACATTTAGATTTATAAAAAAATCTGTCATCATTCGAATAAAGAATTTAGACATTATATCAACAAAATAAAAGTCTGGAGGGAAATGTACAAAAAAAAAAATAACAATTCCAAGGATTCAAATTTTCAGTAATTCGGTATAACATATAAACAAAAATACTAAATGAGCTGCAATTTTTAAAAAAAAATTCACTTATTACTAGTCATAAAAATTTTTTAGAAATGATACAACCCGAGAATTCGGGTGTTGTATTAGTAGTGCTATGAATGCAATTATTATGAAATAATGTACGGATCTCGTCAGCAGCTGCTAGATATGCTTTAAGATCCACGAATTTGATGTGCACTGTAGCAATAATTCGTTCACCCACTAAACGCCAAACATGAAATTCATGCACTGCTTCTATTCCTTTGATCTGAATTTTGAGGAAAGCATAATAATACCTATCAAACTATTTAATTTAAATGCAACACTGTATATAATATATAGATAGATAGATAGATATAGATGTCAAACAAATAATTATCTGTTCCTGCTTAAAGCTCATTCTATCGAACATATAAAAATAAAAAATATTCTTTAGCAAATTAGTAATTTTAAAAATTCAAAATCTTAAACAGCATCAAACTAACTTTGAGTAATTCTTTTTTAATTTCCTCAACTTCAATGAAACCAGGAGTAGTCTGCATCAAAATCAGAGCTGTTTCACGCACAAGTGGAAATGTTGATGCAATCATTAAGACAACCATAGCCAAACTAAAAAAAAATGAAAAATAAGAACTTCAATAAATTCCTGGAAAAACATGAATCATTATTATATAAGCTCAAAATAACTTCGTGTCCGAGCTTCAGAATTGGATGCTAATATGCGATTGTTAAAAGATAAAATAAAGTGAGAAGATAATTTTTACGAATAATTTACGATGTTGCATAGTGATTTAAAAAAATTAAAATAATGGAGGCAAAAAAACAAAAACAAAAAAAAACCTCAAGGTAGGATCCAAGTAAAGTTTGAGAGCTTCCTGACCAGGAACAAGCCAACAAACAAGAGCTGTAACGATAACAATAACTGAACCAATTGCATCGCTCAGAACATGAAGAAAAACGCCCTGCATGTTTAGCTGCTTCGATAATTCTAAAAACAATGTAGAAACATCAATAACGTTAAAGTCATAATGAAACAACTCCGATCATTTTTACGAATTAGAAAATGCTATAATATTCAGAAGATATCTAATCCATACTATCCTTTCTATATAATAAACGAATTATTTCATATTACTTACTTTTCTTTTTTTTTTCTTTATTTTCGTCAATCTTGTCAATTTTTATATGATTCTGTGTTGTAAGTTTGGAATCATTTGGATTAACTTCTTGAAGATTTGCAATCGCCATTGCTGCCTCCTGCAATACCACTGCTGCCTTTCATTTTCATGCTAATCTTTAATGTTCTAAAATATGATTTCTTATATTGCATATATTGAACTGATTATCCTAACAGACCATTCAGTGATTTTTTACATTGTTTAACACAAATATCATATTTTCACGTGTCATACGGAATATTTTGTTCTCGTTGGAACTAGTATAAGATTAAGCACAGTTTTAGGAAATGATTTTGCAATGTCTCCTATTTTAACTGAATGCTTTTTCCTCTCATAGGTGGAAAGTGCTACGCGAATACAGTCTCTTCAGAATAACTCATCATTCGAAATATAAAATTCTAAAGCTCATATGGATCTCCAGGTTAATTTCATTCCGAAAGATACAACCGAATATAATAATAATTGATAAAATAAAGAATATTATTAGATTAAATGGCTAGAATCAAATATTCATTCATTTATTTCACTTGAGAAAAAATGCAACCTGAGAAGACATTAAATGTTGACTTTCGTTACCATCAATGGTCACATGAGTTTGTCGTAGTCCCATCTGCGACATTACCTGCGCATCTCTACTGACTTCAGTATGCTCGTGAGCATGACCTATTTGACGAAAATTTTTCTCATCAAAAAATATAAATTGGCGAGCCAGAAGGAAAAAATTTCTAGCGACAAATTTACAATGCTTGAAAGAAATAATTTTACTTTTTACGATAACTTATTTGTTAAAATTAATTTAAGACTTACTGTGAAACATAAACATCCCAATCAGATTGATAAATAATCCAACAACACCCACAACAAGTACATTAATTGGTTGTTTGATTGTTTGTGGCTCGATAAGTCGAGTAAGTGATTCGATCAATATTGAAAAACATAAGGCTAGTAAGAATACACCATTGATCAAAGCACCAAGTACTTCAGCACGTACCCAACCAAAAGTTTTCTTAGATGAACGGGCAGCAATCTGCAAAAACAGAACAAATTAAACATATCACATTATTTGAAAATATTTGTTGCTTATCCTAAAATGTACTAAAATTATATTTCAAACATTATTGCAATGAATTAAAATTCTTTTAATAAATAGTGAAAATAAAATAAAAAAAAAAAAATATGTAAAAGTTAAGATGAACAGTTACCCTCAAACATGCGAACGCAATAGCTAATGCCATAACATCGCTCAACATGTGAAATGAATCTGCGACAAGTGCCATTGAATGTGATAAATATCCAAATGCCAACTCAACAGCAAAAAAAGCGAATGTCATTGTTAGCATAATAATAAGTCGAGTGCTTCGGGATAATCGCCCACGATTGTGATGATCAACGGATGCCGCATCGCTTGTTCCTTCCGTATCCGCACTACCGTTACTTTCTTCTCGCATCAGCTTTTGTGCCATAAAATCTAAAAAGTAGTGATAAAAAATCCCGAGAAAAAAAACCAAGAAATACCGAGAAAAAAAAAGTCGATAAACTTAGCTTAAACAAAATAATTTCATTTAATTCATTTCCATTTTCGATCAGCTCATTATAATGATTCATCATTCCATTCAATCAGCATCATAACCAATATCAGCGTTACAACAAATAGTTCAATTTAACGGATCGATTAAAACAAATGATAAAACAATGGAGAAATAAATTTTTATTGATTAATCATACAATATTTTTTTAGTATTCTGACATAACAATATGCTTATATTTCAGATAATCTTTAGAACGAGCAAAAAATATGCTTTCTTTCACAATTTTAAAATTACTTTTTAAATATTATTTTTCACAAAAAAAAAGAAAAATAAAGGAAAGAATAAAATATGATTTTTGCAAAGATAATATATTTTCCGAAATATATAAAATTAATAAATTGAATTTTCCATCATAAATTTACTATAATCATTACATTTCTTTGTAGCTACCAGAATTGTATCATATCGTTGTTCGGACTATTAAAATTTTTTAGTTTCTTCGTTTTTAGTTTATTAATTAAGGATATTTTCTTCAAACATTAATATTCCTAAACTTATATTATACCAAATGTTATTGAATTGTCAAAGTTAATAAAACTTACCAAGAATTAACTTTCTTTAATTTTTGCTCGTATATTTCGTCATAAATAAAATCGGAAATAGATACTATATGATTATAGCATATCCCTAGTTTTAATGGGTTCATAAGATATTGAAGATAATGGCATAATACAGACACGTAGAGCAATCAATAAATGTATAACCAAGAATTACCAAATCTATTTAAAAGAACAATTGATATGTCAGCCTATATCAGTTCATTTTATTAATATTTTCGATTGCAACAAGCACTACTAAGAAAAACTTTTTATCAAGAAAAATAGCCTATCATGTAATTCATAACTAAATCAGATTAATTATTTTTTCTTATCACTAATAATAAATAATTTGATGTTTTTTTTTTTTTTTTTTTTTTTTATGTAATAAAATAATCCCATTCAAATACGATGTTACATTTAATTTGAAATAATAAACATAAAATAGAAATGAATAATTCATGGCAAGCCCGAAAAATGAATGTGAAGTCAATAAATCGTCCGCTGGTCAAAATCCAATGATCAAGGATCTCGTATCTGACACCAAAATAGAGCTCACATTTACAAATCTTTCTTTAACGAAGCACTCAAATGAAACATATTTGATCTCAGCTAAAATAAATTAGCCTTAGTGATTTCAATTTCTATGATGAAAATATTAAACAATAAAGGAATTAAATATTTAAAAAAATACTAACTTACTACATGGCACTATGATAATGCAATCAGTAAAATTTATAGAATATCTTCATGTAATAATTAAAATGATTTCTATTTTATATTTTAATCAATTTTTTCCTTCTCACAAATTCTTTCATGTTTTTTAATCCATTATTTTGTTGATTCCTCTGTTGTTTATTATCGAAAAGAGTAATTCATATCCATAAAGAAATTATTCATACTATATTTCTTGCTATAAAACTTCTAATAAAAAGAAAAAAAAAAGCATATCTTAAATTTTCTAGAAAGTTTAAAAAAATTTATCTCAAATTTCTAAAAAGTTTTAAACAATTTATGCTAACTTCTTGTTAGAAGATTTTCACTATCCTTTTGTCCATACATATTTCCATCTTTCTTTCGAATATTTTTGCTTATTTTAAGAAGTGCTCTCCAAATTATTTCTATTTCAATATCCCTAATGATTTAAATGTTACATTTTAAAAAAAAAAAAAAAGTTATTAGAAAAATTTAATAATTTCAAGGATATCAAATTATAGGCTATATGTAGTAATTAAGATAATAATTAGAATTCAATTAATTTATTCACCGATTTATCGTCCTAATAAATATCATAAATTTTTGGTTTTAAAGAATATCTATTCATTGGATTTATTTAAAATTAAAATTCATTCATATATTTTAAAATTACTATTTTCTCTTAAATTTTCATTGCTACATATGCTGAAATCAAAAAATCAAAAATTTAAATGATCTATTCAATAAATGAACAATTTACCTGTTATATCAACCTGTTAAAGATAGAATTAAAATTAACAAAAAATAGAATTCGAAACGAGCAAATGATGATAGGCAAACTAATCTGAGCATCTATCAAAGCATTACAATCAATTTTGATAACAAATATTATCAAATGCAGCAGCACCTGTAATATAATAATAATGGCAAATAATCTTTGATCCAAATTGATAATAATTCTTTACAAATTCAGCTGTCACCCTATCACAATTCATATCAATGTGATTTGCATTTCTATCACTTTTTCTGCTTATCTCGACAATATGTCGCAATATTTTCTGCATACTAATTAAATCAAATGATTGCAACATGATAATTTTTGTTCAAATGTGAAATATTTGAAATAATTCTAATCAAAATTCATTTCGATAATTTCAATTGCTTAAGTTTTTTTTTTTTCAAAATTTTGTTCAATTCATCTCAAACATTCATATATGCTCAATTATTCCCGAATTTATATAGCAATTATCACAACAAATAATTGATTAAAATGACGTTTTTTTTTAAAAAAAAAAATACTTGCCCTATTTAAATTAATTTAATTTTCAAAATGAAATAGAAATAGTAGTAGTAGTGATAATCTTTGATCCGTAATGATAAGAATGAATTAATCATCATTGACATAAATTGCAAGTGGGCTGAAATTTTGAAATTTCGAAATTAGTAGTAATTCATTTTCTATAATTTTTTGAAAAGGAAAAATCAAAGTGATCATTTCGAGATATTCCATCTTAACTTTAATATTATTGAAAAACTAAACCTAAGCTGTATAATTGAAAAAAAAAAAATTGTGATAACCATTTACCAACTTTTTTAAATTCATTCTTAAATTAATGAATAAAATGAAAAATATAAGTAAAAAAAAGAAATTAAATGAAAGAAGCTGAAAAGATTTGATTAAAAGTATAAAATATGCTGTTGAAACGAAAATAAAAATTAAACGAAAAATGAATAAAAAATTAAAAATAATCGATTTTTTATCATTTGATTTACAATATTTAGATAATGAATTAATCTTTCTAATTTTGTTAAATTTTTTTTTTTTTTTATTTTCTTTTAAATCAATAAAATCGTTTGGAATTTTTCCAAATATTTTCCATCTATTTTATATTGCATTTTAAAAAGAAACTAAAAATGATATATAACTTTAGTGATACATTTGATTAGATGATTAGATCTGAATTTCATATCTAAATTCAACTGCCAAATATTTCGAGAGCAAAAGTAATTAATTTACAATTTTCATTTTACAAAATATTTTTGATTCAAAAATTACGAATCGTTCCAAAATTATTATTAATATTTTTTTCATATATTATATGAAATGAAAATATTATCATATATTTGATAGAGTTTTTAGTATATTTATTTTATGAAATAATTTCCATTAATTATAATAAATAATTGATACAAATAATTTTTTTAAATTATTTCTATCAATTATTAGAAAAATTAATTTTACATTTTTAAATTCAATCAAAAAATTTCAATTTACCGAGAAAAAAATCAAATAAAAAAAAAGGAATTTAATTAAAAATTTGATCATAAAAAACACAATTTCATTTCCATATTATAAAAATTTTCTAATAAAATTTATGCATAGTATGGATTTTTGGCACAATTATTCCTATATATTTATATAGTGCAAAATTTGTTTATAAAAGTTTAAAAATGAAATGTTAAAGAGAGATTATTAATTAATAACAACTTTTCATATATGTTGCTTTCTAAATGTAACTGAATATTTGATTATACCTGAATTTCATATCTAAATTCAAATAACAAATACCTCGAGAAAGTTAAAATTCATAATTGCCATTTTATAATTTATATTTATCAGTTAATTTTATCATTTCAAGATTATTAATTTGCATAAATATTACGATGAAACATTGAAAATATTAATAATAATTCGATTTTTTTTTTATGAAGAATAACGATTCAATTTGAAGAATAAATAATTTTAACTTATTAGTTATATTAAATTGCACTGATTGATAACTGTTAATTTTAATTTTATATGAAAATGATAAATTTAAATTTGAGAAAGTTAAATAGCTATGCATAAAATTTAAATAGCTATGCATAAAATATCGATCTTTTATTAGATTAATTGTTTTGAAGAAATTTTTATTCATTTGTTGATAGAATGGCGATATATTTGAATGATAACCGTTTAATAACTGAACCAAATAGATTAGCTGAAAAATGGTTATGCTGATAAATTTGATAATGAATTAAAAAATATCATAAATGAAGCACTAATTAGCAAATAATAATGCCCAGACATAAACGAAATATAATGATTACTTTTTGCATTACTTAATCATCTCACAAATAATTCCTTTATCACTCATTTCATCATTTCGCACTTTTCTATAATCAATCAATCAATCAATCAATAAATGTTAAAGATGTTTTCCTTATGCTTATTCAAAACTAAAGATCATCCACCCTCTCGTACTTCTTCTAATTTTCATAGAAAAATCCGAATTATATTGTTATTCTGCTGACAAGATCTCGTATTATTTAGGTTTATCAGAAATGATCTTCCACCTCTAAGATATCTGAAAGATAAGAGATCGCATCAGCAGAATAATATGATATGATCTTCTCTCATTTCTAAAACCATAGTAGTGATAACTTGATATCGATCTTAACAATGACAAATCAGCTTACCTTTTAAGCCACTTTAACACACTTCTGAATATTAAATCCATTAGTACTAATTAGTGTTTTTTTTTTTCCTTCGTTCCATCAAATCTTCTCAAATATTTCAGAAAGATGAAATACATTATTCACAGAACATCCGCAGTTCTATATATATAAATCAACAATAATCACTATTGGCATAACACTTTCAAACATTCACAGAATAAATTTTACTTAGAAATTATTATTGTAAATGAAAATATTAGAAATAGAATAAAAATTCTCAAAACTACTTCATCCAAGAATGATAAAAGAACTTATCATAGATTTTATCATATCAATTGAAAATGAAAAGCAATGATCATACAATTAAGCTAATTGTTGAACTAAGGAGCCTCATAAGAAATAAAGAAATTTATGCTCAGGCTTAAGTTTGATATTTATCAAAATCGTATAGATCAAGAAAAAAAAAAAGAATGACTGTACTACCTATTAATTTGTATATTTCGTAAATAAATGTAATTAATCGTATTGTTATATTATGAATCATTTCTTATTTCAATAATGAAGTTGACTAATTTACATTTCGTTGAGTATGATTTCCATAATCTATATATTTACAAATGAATATAAAACAAACAGTTAGTGCAAATATCTTTATTTTAAAATAAAGAACACTATGTCCTGACACATCAATACCAAAATTATTTTTGCATTGATTTAAATTTAAAAAAAATTTCAGAATTTGATGAATTGGAAGACTTAAAATATAAGATTCAATTTATTAAGGAATAAGGATTTTCATACAAAAGTTCTGATGAATTCCGCAATAGTATATTCTCTATTTTTTCGTATTTTTTTAATATCGGTGTTTTCACCTATTATTTTATACAATTTCAACTTCGCAAAATACAAAGAACTAATGCATTTGGTAGCACTTCCTTTGCCAAACGATAAAATACATAATTGTAACAACGATATTTTTAAATTCTAGGATGCTAAAAATAATCTCAATATGCAAATAAACATATCCAAAATTCATAAAATGTAAAGTATTTTCAAAAGTAACATTATATATTCTAAATTGTTATAAGCATTACTTAACTATATTGACAATTTTTTCAGGTGCAATTTTATGCATTGGAGTAAAATATTTCTTGATAAGATCAAGTGTTTGGTGGAGATATTGTTCCGGTCCTTGAATATAGGTACTGTATACAAAACCTGTGTTGTTGTCGATGAATGGCACAGCTGGTTCAATCTGTGTACCTTCATGCCATTCATTAAATGATGTTATCGTTACGATGTTTGCCTTAAAATATGAATTTCTCTTTATTTCCATCAATTCGAACTAATTTATGGTTTTAATTTATTTATCTGACGATGACCATTAATTACAAAGGGAAAGTCAGAAATGATGAAAATTTAAATCAATGATATGGTATATGAGATTTTTTGAACGAAAATTAGCTAGATAATCAATGAAAAAAAATTATCAATCCTTATGAACTTTTATGCTTTATATTATTTTATGCACTAACAATTTTTCAGAAGATTTTATATAAATGAATATTATTTGATAAGTCAAGATTTGAAATTCAATTGGAATGTCAAACTGCAGATATAAAATAAGCTAGTTAATTAATCTACAGTTATTTTTAGAACATTTTCAATATACCCTTGCAACATGCGCCATTTCAAACATATCTGCATAATATTTTCCATCCATCCGATCCTTGTAATTTGCTGAATTCCAAGGTCGCACACGACGATCATCATAACCAGGACCCACCGAAGGTATAAACATTAAGTCATTCTTTCTAAAATAACAATGGTCAGTGTCAGTTATGAGAATTAAGCACAATCTTGGCATTACTGAAATGAACTTAATTAAAATCAAATATCACTAATTCTCTTCATTCTTTTTTTCTGTTTTCTCCCTCTGAAATGATTTCATATCTCTTCCTACTTTTTTAATAAAGTGCATGAATCTACCTCTAAATTACTTCCATAACTAACATCGGTCGGGTTTTGTGCATTTTTTAACTTCCTAAACTTCCATAAATCTTGACACAAACCTACAGAAGGCGCTCAGTGAAGGCCACATTGAAGGAGTTGAACCGTAAGAAAAACCTACAGCAGTGAAATATGTATAAATCCCATCGAATCCCGCAGCCAATAAAGAATGCCTATCTTCTGACTTAACTAAAAGACCTGAAACTCGATTTAATTATTTATAAGTCAAAATTTCCGATATAAAACCAACAAAGCCTTTCTTCTGCTTCAGGAATGCAATTTGAAAAAAAAGAAAGAAAGGACGAGTTTAACAATTAAAAATATTCATATTTGAACTTGCCAATAAAAAGCACATCGTATTTGCTGTTTCGCACGGTGAGTTCTCCAGATGATTTCGTTAACTTTTTCCATTCATCAGAAGGTACCAAATATGAATCATAAAATATAATAATGGCAGGGATGCATGTATATTATCACGTCGGATGTTTTTTTCATCATTAGTCACTAAAATTTTGACGAATAATTTGAAGTATTTCCCGCTACTTTTTTCATAGTCAATGAAAGTCTAGTCAATAATCAATGAAAGCCAAGTGGAATAAAATAAATGATACAACTATATTATTCTTCCGGAATTATTAGTCGCAGTTAATATCAAAATTTGTAAGGAATCTCTATACATGGCTTCTTGCATATCTTTCAACAGTGGTAGCTTTGTTAAAAAACAAAGTTTACTTTCGCTTAACCTTGTTGCATGCTTTCAGGTGATATAGGATACAAACCCCAACTACTTTCGTTGCAAAATAACAGCCTTGCAAGCAAAGTATAAACGATAGCGATGCGTTAGTACTGCCAAAGTCAAACGAATTAGACAATGCATATTGGATCTTATGCTCTTGAGTTTAAACGGTAAAAAGATTTAAATTACATCCTTCTGAAAGTTTGTGCAGATTTAAAGTTGGGGGAATAATTCCTCCATTAACGTAAGAATACTAAACATTGCTTTAATACTACCTATAGCACCAAGTAAATGTCCTATAGAGGAGTTGGTTGATGAAATTGGTATCTTATAAGCGTAGATTTTATAGCAATAAAGTTAATATGAAACATTGGTTTTCAATTTTCTTCCAGTAAAACAATAAGTTAAAGCAATAAAATTAAAATAAAATTTTGAAATGCAATTCATATAAATCTACTCACTTTTCCCTGATTTTGGCCGTTTCATTCTATACAAAGCGGAATGATTACCATAATTATCAATAATATATTCGATATCATTACGAAGCGATTCACCATTTCTATTTTTGTAAGGTTCTAGATGGAAGGATAATTTCATGCGATACTTTGCCACAGCATCCAGTAAAATTGGTATCAAATCATCCCAAGGATGTCCTGCAAAATAATGAATAAAATCTAGGAAACTAGAACTGCTGGAAATAAAACTATGAAATTTTAGTAATGCTAGCTTAAAATTCCTGAAAAAAACATTCCCAACTTCTCCAAGAAATACTTGCTGTTTTAAAGAATATTTTGTAAAATGTTATACTGCATAGATTCCATATTTGTTTTTCTTTTACAAGAATTTATCCAGTTATTTAATGAAGCAGGTTCCTTGATTCTGAAAATTTTTTGGATGTTTATAATTTAAATGAAGTGGCTAAATCAGTAAAATATAACAATAAACGACCATACCTTGCTCATCAGAAATTTTTGGAGGAAACCATGAAACAATAACAACATCTATGCCAGCTGATGACATCCATTTCATGTGTTGCTCGATTACCGCTGGATCCCGGCTACTATACGATCCCAAAAGTGGATAAAAACTTGAACCAATATCCAGTGGCGGAACATGAAAACCTGAAATAAAACATTATCCTTTAATTATCCGTTTGTTAATATCATATACAATCAAGCAATGCTGTGCAGTGTTATGCATCAAAATATGGAAATATAAGATATGATTATTCATATTTTTAGTATGAATTCGAGGAACATTCAGTCAAAGAGCTACGTATATAACTACAACAGGAAGAGGAGTTTATTAATAGCAATATTAAAGTTGAAGAATTCATAAAACCAAAATAGTAGTCTTTTAGGAAATCATTTTTAAGACAAATTTCAAGATCATTCTTCAGAACGAAAAATTTCGAGAGCCACTCGAGAAAATTATAACTGCCTGTTGGATATTTTTGTGAAATACTTGGATCCCAATGTGCAATAAAACGATGATTCCAATGATAATATTTCCCAGAATCGAATTTTGGATTGCCATACCACGGATAATAGAATATTTGTATCGAATATTCACCGTCATTCTGAAAATAGCTACTGATTCATATTATTTATATATTTCAAACTTGAAAATGATTGTTTTAGGTTTACTTCATGCTTAAAGTTTATTAGAAAATTCACACTTTTTAGATTAAAAAAACATACTTCCGACAAATGTGATGCTACGGAGACTGCTTCGCTTTTTACATGAGTAACAGATTTTTCAACTGTTGATTCATTCTTTATCATATCTGCCAATTTAAATTTTGGATGCTCTACCAAGTGAAATCTTCGAATGATATCCTGAATTTATGAAATATATAAATAAATGTTAAAGTATTCCGCAAGAGTTAATATTTCACAAAAATTTCGAAAACTAATTTGGAATTTTTCCTCGAAATGCTAACCTGCTCATTTTGAGTAAAGGTGAAATAAAATACTGTAAATATACTTGCAACTAAAGCAACCAAAAGTAGCCATCTTATCAAAAAATTACGACTCGATGCCATGCCTAAATATGCATATCAGTATCTGTATAATAAATCAAATTTTGTTCGAGTTATTACTAGCAAAGTGATTAACACTAACCAATAATAACACTATTGCCTTTGAGTTTGATAATAATTGATGGTAGAAAAAAAATCTAAGTCCTTTGGGAGAGAGCCGAAATTTCCTGATAAAACAATAATCAATCTGAAATTTTAATTCCAGTTTATTTTTGACACTAAGCAGATAATATATGTCTATGCAATTCAAACAATGTTTCATTAGGAGTACAACAAGTTTTCATTCAAACCAAACTAAATATTTTAATGAAATCTTTTAAATTAAAGTAAATAAATATGTACAAGAAATTTTTGCTTTCTTTTGTTCGCTTTTTGCTTACTAATCACTTTATTCATATGCTTATTGAAAAAAAAACTTAACAATGTGTTAGATATTCATATAATCATCTTCTTTATAAGTTATCAATTGCCGATTGATTCCAGATGCATTCTGCCAATGTTTTTTCGACAATCCATTCTATTTAAAAAGCCTATAAAACTAATATCATCAGGATTTACATGAAGTAATTCGACAATAGCCGATCAGATGACTGATCTCTATCAGAAGATAAAATTATACACATATTCTTACATTCATCGCGACGGAAATTTTCCACAAAGGTTAGAGTTCACGAACTATGATTAAGTAATTGAATCCATCTCATCTCAATTAAATTTGAATTTCCAACTAGGCCAATAAGTTAGTACATACCTCATTAAAATCACAATCCAAAAACACCGCCGTAACCGGAAACGGATGAGCGATAAACGTGCGAATTATTTCAAATGCGAATTATACGAACAGTCGCATGAAGATGATTAAAACCATCGCGCGAATTTTGAATTCCCTCTTCCTGCCTCTCAAATGTTGCGACAATCAGATTTTGTGGGGCGCTATATCTTGCATGGTAGGTTAAGCTTGGCCAGGTTTTGAAAGTACCATAACTTAAGTTGGTATCACAATTTCAAAAAATACTGCAATTCAAAAAAGTACTTGAATTCGAGAGAGCACCGTAGTTCAAGACGATAGAATATATCAAGAAACAGTGAGAAAGCATCATAGATTGAAAAAATGTTGTTAAATGCATTTTCGATAAAACTTTGGCTGAACGCAGTTAAGTTCAAAGTCGTTTCATTTCCTGGCTGTCATCATATTACCTTATATCCTATAGAATTTGTTTTTTTTTCTGATTTCGTGTCTGCAGTTATTATTTTTTATGTGGCGATGTGGATGAAGAAACGAATCCAGAAGAATTGACTGATGTTATATTCGTTATTTTGCTGAGCATATACCGTGTTTGATATAGGATGGCATTACGGATGACTAAACGTACAGCACGACCGGTACCATTAGTGGCAAAAGCAAAACGGAACAGGTTTAATTTTTTTAAATTTCAATGAATTAGTAACAACAAATATATTTACTCTAAAAATTCTTCATAAAACGTTATAAAAAAATTATATATTAGTTATAGTACATTTTCTGATAACAATATGATATACACTGATAATTTCCTTATATATTTTTTTGGAAGAAAACTCACATTATTTGATTTCATTTCTTAATTGGATTTTCGCTTGGTTTTAATCACTTATTTCTTTGAAGGGCTGATATATTTGAAAGAATATCTTTTCGGCTTATGTTAAGATTCCTGGAATAGATTTTATAATTTTTCACACTTTTCATTCCTTGTTAATAGTGTCATACATAATGGCTACTTAGTCAGACAGAAAATAAATAATTATGAGTAAAATTGGTTTGTAAAATATGGAGAAAGTTGTTGAAAATATGGATTTGCATTCTTGATATTGAAAGTGGAAAAGATAGGTTAATGTGAGAATGTGTTTATTTTTCTCTGAGACTGATATTCTGATTGTATTGATTGCAGGGAAAGTCCATGTCATCGAGTTATCTCTACAATTCTTATTAATTATTGCAGTCATCAATAATTCTAACACTTTTTACCATTTATATTTGGAGTTCGTTAAATTACAGAGCTGTTGAGGACGAACCATCAGTTTTCGTAACACAACTTGCATCTTTAGCGCCATCCGATGATAGTTTAATAAGAACTACAACTAATCAGTTTGAAACGAGTCAGTTTATTCTTCATTTCAAATATAATCAAAGATTGACTGATGCAAAATGTCAAGTGTAGAAATAAAACACTGAGTGAAATATATAAAATATTTTATGGGAATATTATTTAGTTCTTTACAGTTGTTTAAAATTTATTTATATATTGAATGCTAACATTCATTTGAATATATTTATGTTCATTTTAGATCATATTTGGGCTCGTCCACCACTTCCTGCTGAATTGCATACAAATGAGCAAGAAATCGATTTTCAAGTTGTCGATGTCGATTATTATATGAGTAAGTAAAGATTTTTTAAAGAAATCTGTTATACATTACAAAGCGGGAAATACCAAGATCTCACACTTCAAAAATATTGCACCTCCTCCCCTTGTCTCCCTCCTCTCCTCTCCAAATTTAAATAATCTGAATTACCATTGAATAATCTAAATTAATCTAAACTTAAAGTTATAATCTAAAATGTCATTCTGACTATATGGTATGTTATTGTATTCAAATAAATGCTTCATTTTTATTTCAGATATTGAAAATAATGTTGTCATTCGTTTATTCGGGGTTACGGCCGGTCAGAACTCAGTTTGTGTACAAGTTCATGGATTTCTTCCTTATTTTTATGTATTATTAGGAAATTCGTTTGATGAAAAAGAAATAGAGTACGCAAAGAAATATCTAAATGATATTGTTAAGGTTAATCATTCAAATTTAAAGGAATTTTTTATTTTTTCCATCATTTTAATATTCTCTGTGCTATAATTTCCTCATCAATTCAAGTTGAATAGTTCCAAAAAACAAAATTTTTGTAGTATTAACATTTATGAATTTCAGACTCAGGTTCCAGCAAATATCGGTATCCCAAAGACCATTGAGAATTTAGTTGTTGATCTCGATATAGTATATGGTGCCAGTATTTACGAGTATAAAAAAGATCTAAAACAGAAGTTTCTAAAAGTATATGTTTGTTCGCCGAAACTTCTCAATCTCTGTAAGCGATGAAATTTTGCCAAATTCATGATAATTAAATTTTGATAATTAAATCCCAGATTTCGTTGGAGCTTCTATAATTATTTTTAATTATATTATATTGGCACTAATTCTACTTTTTTCTAGGTAGACGAATATTTACAAATGGAGTGAAGTTGACGAGAGAGGGACAAATCGAATCATTACCATGTTTCGAAACAAATTTTGATTTTGAAATTAGATTCATGACGGACCATGATCTGGTTGGTTGCGCTTGGGTTACGCTGCCAGCGAAAAAATACCAAATTGTTGCAGAAAAGGAAATGATTAGTCGTTGTCAGTTTGAGGTTTGTTTTCGTTCAGTTTTTCTAGAAATGTATTAAAATATCGTCAATCTGACTTTAGATATTTCACTGAAATTATTGACAGTTTAATGTACGCTTGCCTTTGAACTTGAATGCATTATTGTACACATTTGCGTATTGAGTTTATCCAGAATATTTCACTATTAGTGTCATTTCTTTTATTATTGCAGAAGATAATTTATCCCCTTAATGTCCAACAGTAAAGAGATAATATGTCATATTTCCGTAATATTTAGCAATGAAGACGGTATTAAACCACTAGTTTTAATTTACGATCATAAGATTACATGGCATTAAAGTATTCTTACAATTCTCATGCTTATTTCAAAGATAATGTTATAAAATGATTGAGCACTAATCTTAAAAGTTATTTTGCAGTGTTCGATAAACAGTGCAGATCTCGTTGTTCATTCGCCCGAATCTCCAAACTGGTCGGCAATAGCACCATTACGTATTTTATCGTTTGATATTGAATGTACGAATCGACAAGGTTATAAAAAAATCTTGTCCCTATTTCGAAAACTTCATGTTAATTTCTCTAATTCATATGAACTAAATCCTATCGTAACTGTATTTGTTTGCCATTTAAATAACCGTTTTTGAGTTTTCATATCAAAGTAACAAATATATAAAATATTCACATTCAAAGTTAAGTTAAATATATTCCGTTATAAATTAAATTCTGCATTAAATAATGTATCTCATCACATTTAGTAGAGAATTTGCATTGGTACTAATTTTTCAAATTTTTAATAAATATACCTGATTTGTATGATTATCATTGTTTTTAGGAATATTTCCGGAAGCTCACACGGATGCTGTTATACAAATAGCTAACATGGTCAAAGTTGAAGGCGAGAGTGAACCGTTCATTCGAAATTGTTTCGTAATTGGTGAAACCGCTCCAGTTATTGGGCAGTGAAATTATTGTTTCTAAAACGGAAGAAGAATTGCTTAGTGTGAGAGAATTTCTAAAATTTTGGTTCTTGTGTAAAAATGACATTAATTCACGTCTTTACTTCCTAGGTGTAATTTTGTCACTTCACAAATTATTTTCAGAAATGGGCAGAATTTGTTCGTACTGTTGATCCGGACCTTATTACTGGTTATAATATCCAGAATTTTGATTTTCCGTATATTGTCGAACGTGCTCGAGCATTAAGGGTTGACTATCTTATTTTTAATTAAAGAAAAAGTTTTATTAGTGAAGCAATTGTAAATTTTGCTAATTTAGATTGAAAATCGAGCAACAATGCTAGGACGCGTCCCAACTTCACTTTCAAAAGTTCGAGACATGCCTTTATCCCAGTAACAGATGGGTAACAGAACGAACAAAGTAACAAATGTTGAAGGACGGGTTGTTTTTGATGTCATCCAAGTAAATAAATTAATTTATGTTAATATAATAGTTTCATGATAACTGCTGAATAAATTTACAAAATTTGAAAAAATTGAACGGTAATATCAAAAATTAGTATTTTGAGTAAGACGATAGGGACACAATGTGAGAAATAGGATTTAATAAAATAATTAATGTTAATTATATAATTATATAATCTTATAAAACCAAAAATAAACTCATAAAACACATATGTTGATTTTATCAACAATCAATCAATACACTTACAATGAAGTCATGAATTAAAATCATTTTCTGTTCTGTATGATCCAATCCTTGCCACATCATGCGCATGAAATTAGACATCTTCTAAGTACATTGTTTCCGATACATCTAATTCGTTTATCTGAAAAAAAGTTTATTCAGTCCAATCAGCGGTTAGATTTGCGATGATTTAAATCGTTTTTTTTTTTTTGAAATATACGTAAGTTACTGTTTTATCTCCTCAGTATTTTTTGTATTTCTTTTATGAAAAGATAGGGTAAGTGAAAGCAATTATGCTTCTGCTCTCGCTGTTATTTAAAATACACATCTTGAAAGTGAACCTTAAAATCTGATTTTTTTTCGCGCTTATAAAATTTTATTAAATTTACAAAGCTTTGAAATCTATTACTAATGCATTCTTTAACCATTCTGTTGTAATTTCAGTTAAATATATGTGATAGTAACTTGATAGTGTATGAATTCAAATCATATGTAAGTTACTGTATCATAAGTACGTAAGTTACTGTTCATAATTACGAGTAAATGGTTGCAAATGTGCGTATATCATTATTAGTTACGTGATGATGCGTCGCTAATTCAGGCTTAAATTTTAAATTCTGCCAGTAATTTACTTATATTGTATTGAAATTTATTAATCTACTTTTACAGATGTAAAAAAATTGTTTAGTGGGCCGGATTAGCTCAGTGGTTAGAGCGTCTGTCTTGTAAACAGAAGGTCGCAGGTTCGATCCCTGCATTCGGCACGATTTGTGCTTCGTGTACATTGTTTGGTCTGATGGGAACTGAATTTTAGGTCATTTTGCGGGATTATAAATTACGGAGTTATTCTTTGAACAGTGTTAGTTATCACTTTTTATGTGAGCAAAAAGAAGATGTGGATTATTCGATGATTGCAGATTTGCAGGTAAGTTATTTTGGAATGTTAAGGAAATATTTATATTAATTTCGAGAATTTGCGAGAGAATATGAACTTAGTTCAGTGAAAGTAGATGACCAATATCCAATTATGAAGTGTTACTTATGAAAGAAAAAAGCGGAATATAATATTAAATTCATATAACTATAGTTTGATTTTAGATTTAGAAATATAGAAAAATCATTAATATTAAACTTTTTCGGAAGAATTTTCAGAATGGAAATGCCTTTACACGTCGTCGATTAGCTATTTACTGTATGAAAGATGCATATTTGCCGCTAAAATTACTTCAAAAATTAATGTCCGTAATTAATTATATTGAGATGGCACGTGTTACCGGTGTTCCTCTCGATTATCTGCTTTCTAGAGGTCAACAGATCAAAGTCTTGTCACAGATCCTGCGAAAAGTATGAATTTTAGGAAAAGATGCAAAGAAATAGGCAATTTTTTTTCTGAGTTTTTGCTTAGATTAAAATTATTCAGTCTGGGTATAAGTTATAGAGGAAAAATGTTTTTGCAAATTTTAGGCAAAATCGATGCATTTCTTTTTGCCAGTTATTGATATCGTACAAGCTGACGATACCTACGAAGGTGCAACAGTAATCGATCCTATTCGAGGTTTCTACAATACTCCAATTGCAACGCTTGATTTTGCATCTCTATATCCATCCATTATGATTGCTCACAATTTATGCTACACCACATTGGTTCGCGGCGCAAATGCAGCACATGAGTAAGTTGTAGCTAAATAATCCAAAAATTTATGGTAGGATAAATTTATTTGTACCAAAGTATAAGGAACATAGATTTTTTAAAAAATTTTTAGTCTTTCTGACTCTGATGTGGAAATCACTCCATCAAAAAATCGTTTCGTGAAACCAAACATTCGTCGTGGATTGTTGCCTCAGGTTCTGGAGGATTTATTAAATGCTAGAAAACAAGCAAAGGATGATCTAAAGAATGAGCAAGATTCATTTCGGTAAAGATTTTTTATTTTGAAATAATTGGTGGTATATTTCACTTATTAAATCAGTACTGGTTGATTAAGTAGTTGCATTTTGCATAATACTCAATATGGATGACATTCTTCAAAAAATTTTTATGGAAAATTTCACCTATCTTATTGGAATGATTCTTATTGGAATTGGATTATTGGAATGATTCTTGGTATTTAAAATAATTAAATCTGATATTGTGGAAAAAAATTTATTTTTCGCGACTTTTTTTCAGACGAATGGTATTAAATGGTAGACAACTTGCATTGAAAATATCAGCAAATTCGGTTTATGGTTTTACAGGCGCTTCGGTTGGGAAGTTACCGTGTTTAGAGATCTCTCAATCAGTAACAGCTTATGGTCGCCAAATGATTGATTTGACAAAGAATGCAGTTGAGGAGATTTACAAAGAAGGCTATTTGGATGGGAAATGTCCGTGCGATGCTCAGGTAAGTGTGTTCAAAATTTATGTTACTGGCAGTCAGTATTCATCCAAATTGAATTGGACCTGCATTGTCTTTCGAGCTAACTAGTAGATCGTCGAGAAGTACGTAAGTTAAAGAAATCATATTTTAATATTTAGATTGTAAAAAATTACGCTCTAACTTAAGTTTTAAAAACAGGGAAAGAAACTTTAGAATGCAATTTTTGATTCAAGGAAAGCAGAAATTATAAAAGGAAATTTTATTGGTTTTGTTGCTTTAATTTTGTGATTTTAGTATTTTTTATTTTTTCGCTGGGTTTAGGTTATCTATGGTGACACTGATTCAGTAATGGTAAAATTTGGTGTTAAAGACGTCAAAGCGGCGATGGAACTTGGTTTACATGCTGCTACAGAAGTTAGTAAAAAATTCATACCTCCAATTAAATTGGAATTTGAAAAGGTATTGCATTTCTGTTTGCTGTCTAGCTTAGTTTTGTAGAAATGATGAAGTTTTGAAATTTTTTTCCGAATTTAACATTTCAAATTTTCGCCGTGATGTAAATTTCAATTATTAAAAGTGATTTTCCTATCTTTTATTGATTTCTTTTTTGTCTAATGAATTGAACGATAATGAGCCTTTTTAAGAACTGTAGATATAATCAGATTCCGTACAAAATGCTTGTATATATGTGAAGGAATTTTAATAAATTTTGATCAGTTTTGTAGGACTTTGCAGGTTTACTCTCCCTTTCTATTGATAAATAAAAAACGCTATGCTGGTTTATATTTTACACGTCCTGAAAAACATGACAAAATTGATTGTAAAGGATTGGAAACAGTTCGACGTGACAATTGTCCGCTGGTTTCAAAAGTTTTGAGTACCTGCCTAGAAAAAATGTTGTTGGATGGTGATGCTACAAGTGCTCTAGAACATGCCAAGAAAGTGATTAATTTTCATATTGTGTAGCTTGATGAGTGGACGTTTTGGTTTTCGTAATATATTAGAAAACAGTTATTATTTTTGCATTTTAAATTCATATTCGGGATTTTTCAAACAGGTTATATCGGATCTTCTTTGCAATCGGATTGATATCTCAGAACTTATAATCACCAAAGAACTAACTCGGTCAAGTAATGTGAGTTTTCTGGATGGAAATTATTTCGACTTACAAGCTTGTTGCAAAAAAACGATAGTTATTTGTTCGTATTCATCAGCATCCATAGGTGATATTATTTGATTATTTGTTCCTATTCCATAGCATCTGTTGGTGATAACTCTGACTCAATTTTTCTTGTTTCAGGCTTATGCTGCGAAACAGGCCCATGTGATTTTAGCAGAAAGAATGCGAGAACGCGATTCTGGATCAGCACCGCGCTTAGGTGATCGTGTACCATATGTTATTGTTGCCAAAGGCCAAAAGGTAGTTTTAAATCCTTTAATTTTTATATGGCTGCTGAAATCAGCGTAGCAAGAACTGGATTAAATAAATTTTCAGAGCATGATAGGATTCGCTTTGTTTTAGGTTCCAGCTTATGAAAAGGCTGAGGATCCTATATACGTATTACAAAACAATATACCCATCGATACAGCCTATTATTTGGAAAATCAACTAGCCAAACCACTGGCTCGCATTTTCGAGCCTATTTTGGGTGATAAAGCTGAATCAATTTTAACAAGTAATGTTTCTAAATTGGAAAATTTCATTAATTACATAGCAAAAATGCTGAAAATATTTCATCACTGTTTTTAAGCTGGTGTGCATACGCTGGTTAGGACAGTGGTACAATCCAAAAAATCCGGATTGTCACAGTTTTTCCAGAAAACTGAACGGTGTCTTTCCTGCAAGAGTAGTTTACCACAAGGTGTGAGTGATGCCACATGCACGCATTGTAAGCCAAATGAAGGGAAAGTTTATATTACTCATGTAAGTTACAATTTTTTTAGCGTTATTTTTTCTAATGATAATAATTTTTCAAATCAATTTCTGTCGATTAGATAATTTGCAAAAATTTTTGGGTGAAATTTCTTTATTCTAGATGAAGAATTAGTGACTTTGATTTTGAAACTACTAGTGGATTTTTTTTTATTTATTTCGGTTGCTGTTTTAGTTAGCTCTAATGAATGCTATAGAAAACCGCTTTGCAAGATTATGGACTGAATGTCAGAATTGCTCCGGGACAATGAATGAAGAAGTGCTTTGCTCTGCGTAAATTTTTATTATTTGAAAGCGAATACGTTTTTTTTTTAATTTCAAAATTTCGGAATAAAAGAAATTCATGTTCTGTTTCCTGATTTGCATTTTATTGTTCATTAAGTTATATTATTTCTTATTTTTAATTTCGATAGTGTATTTGGTGATTAATTATTCATTGTCAATGAAATATTTCTGCAGTTTATCTTTCCCGATTTAAAAAAAACACGATTATGATTTAGAAACAGAATCGTCCAAGTCTTTAAAGTTATCATTTCAGAATCTGAACTGGTTTTTTTATTAATACGCGTTTCTTCTTTTTTCAGAAGAGACTGTCCAATCTTTTATATGCGAGAAAAAGTACGATACGATCTTGCAGAACAAATGAAATCTCTTCAACGATTTTATCTCTCAACTTGGTGATAAATTTGAATGAGTTCAGTTTCGATAAAATGTTTAACTTTTTGATTTGTTTCGATTGAGCAACCACATAGTAATCATAAATGACACAATAAAGTACAGTGATTAATCTCGAGATTAAAACAAGTTCAATTATTGACGAAAAAGTATGACAACAAAGTTTTTAGGAAGAAAAAGTTTCAAAAGTTTGGAGAAACAAATCGATAATTACATTAATTCAATCATCTTATCAAATTTAACGGTGTTATGCATGCATGCCAAAAGATTAATTGCATTAAAGGAAGCTAAATATGCCAATTTGCATTATTTGATGTATTCTGATGAAAAGGCTTTTAAAAGATAAAATTAAAAATTAGGTGAAATTTTATGGGTTTGCTTGCTACTAACTGTTGAAGATAATGAGATGGTCTGAAAGATTATCAATTTATCAAAAAATATTCGGAAAAAAATGCGAAGGAGTTATCGCAATCAAGTATAAGCTTGAAGTATGTATGTATATTGCATTGGGACTGGTTGATAAATTAATGTTTCAACTGATAATTTTGGAGCTGTAGCTTAGCAAAAGCTCGAGCTCTAGTTAGACACTTGGTCGATTTGTCTATCGTAATGCTAGATCTATTGCTATACACCACAACTGATAAATGTGTTTTCCGACACAAGACACTAAAAAGAATTTCTTTTATAACTCTATCTCTCGTCTATTACAGCAGAAGGCTTAGAGCATTCTTTTTAAAATTTTTAAATTTCAAAATTGCATCCAAAGAAGTAAATTTTGTTAAAGTTACACTTATCAGATATCTTCCCGATTATCATATTTGATCATTACAATCATTGAGAATTGAATAATTTTGTTGGAATATTCTTTTCAATTTGTTATTTCGTCAAAAATATTCTTAAATGAAATTCATTTACTTCAGTGTAACAAATTATTTTATAATTTTATCATATAATTGTTGATAAATTGTTCAGTTTTTCGTCTTCCGATAAGATTAATGATAAAGCATTCGGAATTTCCCGCATGTCCCATAAATGACATTTCTGATAACTCATTTTATTCTTTATTATCATCCGATTTAATTGTTTTGTATTAAATATATTAGGATTATTAGGATCATCCGTATTTGTTTACTCGGAGGAATATTTTAATTTTTATTATGTCATTTGGATTCGTTTTCGAATGGTTTAAATTTGATATTTGATACTTTATATGATTATAATATTATCAGCTAATCCTAATGTGTATTTCTGTGACTTTTATCACATTGATAATTTTTAATATGCTCATTCTAAAATAATCAATTTCAAGAATTATCATTATAGAAAGATGAATATCACAAATGATCATAATCTGTTATCTGGAACACTACCAGAATTTGTTTATAAATGTGCTGAAATTGATCGAATAGCAGCTGTATTTGATCATGAAAAAATTACTCTTACATTTGCAGATGTAAAAAAAGAAGTAAAATTTTCTCTTTTTTTTTTTGTATAAATTATTCAAAAAAAAGAGTCTTATTTTCAAGCATCATTCTTTTTAATTTACAAAAAAAAAAAAAGGAATAATCTTTGAATTTTTATTGAAATTTAAAGTTTTTTTTTTTTTCTGTTTAGATGGATACATTGGCAGCAGGCTTATTATCAGCTGGTCTTAGGCCACAAGATCGTATCCTGATTTGTGGCTCAAATACAGCTCATTTTTTCATTTGTCCATTAGCATGTGCAAGAGCTGATTTAATCTTTTCCTTGATGAATCCAAATTTTACGAATGCTGAACAGCTCAAATATGCTCTTGTTAAAGTATATTTTTTTTTTTAATTTTTAATTTTTTAAATTTTAAAATTTTAAAAAATAATTCATTGCCATTTTCTTGAATTTTATTTTAAAATTTAAATTTAAATTTTTAGATTATAAAATTTTTCAAAAAATTCATTCGTCGTAATTAATCAAATTCAACTTTTTCTATATACATCTGTAATAACTTTTTCACAAAAATTATTAATTAATGTTTGCAACTAATTTATTAAGTTTACAACTAATTATTGCAATTAAAATTGAATCCTTTTTTAATGCAAAAAAAAATTTTAAATTTTATGAAAATTTTTAAATTTAAAATATACAAAATAAATGATTAATTTAACAATTAAAAAAAAAAATTGATAAATTTTGATTATCATAGGGTGAATTTCGTGCTAAATGATTAATTTAACAATTAAAAAAAAAATTGATAAATTTTGATTATCATAGGGTGAATTTCGTGCTAAATGATTAATTTAACAATTAAAAAAAAAAAATTGATAAATTTTGATTATCATAGGGTGAATTTCGTGCTAAATGATTAATTTAACAATTAAAAAAAAAAAATTGATAAATTTTTATTATCATAGGGTGAATTTCGTGCTAAATGATTAATTTAACAATTAAAAAAAAAATTGATAAATTTTGATTATCATAGGGTGAATTTCGTGCTAAATGATTAATTTAACAATTAAAAAAAAAAAATTGATAAATTTTGATTATCATAGGGTGAATTTCGTGCTATAATTTGCTTTCCGGCTAATCGTGAAGCGGAATTTTTGAGTAATTTATTAAATGAAATATCACCTGAATTAATATACTCAGCTAAAGGTCGCTTATGTTGCAAAGAAATACCAAATTAACTCATGTAATTATGGCTGAAGAAGAGCATAAACATGCGTAAGTTTTGTTTTTTTTTTTTTTTTTTTTTGAACTACAAATTTATTATATTTTTGAATAAAAAAATTAAAATTATTAATTTCCAATTAATTTATAAACAATTAATTTTATATAAATTATATATTAATCTATGCATTCTAGCGAAATAATAATATCCTTTTAACTGTTCAATTTAAAGTTATTAATTTCCAATTAATTTATGAATAATTAATTTTATATAAATTATATATTAATCTATACATTCTAGTGGTACATTTACATTATCCGAATTTATGGACGAAGTAATCGAGAAAGAATCGAGAAATTACCAAATTTCATGACATGGGATACGCATAAACTTGCAGCATTACAATTTACATCTGTATGTAATATAATTTTGTATTTTATTTTAAAAATTTATATCATTTCAAAATTTTATTCGTTTTTCAACTATTTACCCAAAAATAGAAAATTACCCATTCTATGGGTAATTAATTTTATATTCTGCTCCACATTTATCCTAAACAAATATTTTTTTTGATTAAACAATCATTTTATTCAATAAAGCAAGAAAAAAAAGCCTAGAAATTAAAGGGATCATTAATTCTGTTATATTAATAATAGGTTAATTTAGATTAATTTTAAGTCCTAAAATTGGCAATATCAAATTTTAAAAGAATAAGAATTTTAGCTGATAAGAAATTTTGTTTTGTCAATTCAAACTGTTAAGAAAATGAATAACAACAATATAATGTTGAAAGATAGGATATATTGATTGATTTGAAAAATAGCAGACAATTTCGAAATATGCGATTAATTGTTATAAAACCAATCAATAATTCCTATCTTTCAACATTACATTATTATTATTCATTTACTAACAGTTTGCAAATCAATCAATAATTCCTATCTTTCAACATTACATTATTTTATTCATTTACTAACAGTTTGCAAATCAATCAATAATTCCTATCTTTCAACATTACATTATTGTTCATTTACGCCAAATTTATTGTATTTTTTTAAATGAATAATTTATGAATGAATTATCATATCATATTTATCCCTTTCCTAAATTGCTTTTTCAAATTTGCCTTTTTCCAAATCAAAATTACGGCAGATTTCTCATTTTTTCTTTTTTTTCAAAAATAGAATCCCTCAAAAAAAAAAAAAAAAAAAATACATCCTTCTATTCCATCTTATCATCCATTTAACAATCCAATCTAATCAAACCAATCTGTCTATTTCATTCTCTTCCTTTCTCAAAAATTTCATTTGCATATCTATTTACTTTAACAATAAAAAGGAAGAAAAAAAAAAAGCTTGGTAGCATTATTGTATGTTATTGGTAATAACTTCGGTTTATTAAATTTTTTTTTTTCAATTTAAATTTTAAAGAAATTCTTATTTTTGACTCTGACTTTCATCTTTCTCTTTTCTCCATTATTTTTCCTCTTTTTTTTCTTACTTTATTCCCTGCTTCTCCTTCTTCGTCTTTTTTTTTTCTCTCGAGAAAAAAAAAATAAATTTTTTTTTCTTATTCATTTTTCACTTTCATTTGATTCATAAATCAAATTTGCTTTTCTTATGGACGACTTGCATAAGAAATACAATTAGCATATCTGTTTGATGTATTTGCGATTCAGAAAAAAAAAATGCTCATAAAAGTTGTTAAAAAATTATTGAATTCAATAAATTATTTCAAAAATTTTAATTATTGCTAGAATTTCCGCTAGAAATGATATTTATTATTGCTATTAATATTATTACTGCTATCATTATTATTATCATTGTTAACATTATTATTATCACTGATATTACTGCTATTATTATTATTATTATTATTATTATTATTATTATTATTATTATTATTATTATTATTATTATTATTATTAATATTATTATTAGTTATAAGTTATTATAATTACTATTTGCATGGAAAATTAATTAATTTATATTGATATTATTATTATCATTATTAATATTATTATTATCATTATTAATATTATTATTATTATTATTATTATCATTATTAATATTATTATTATTATTATTATTATTATTATTTATTATTATTATTATTATTATTATTATTATTATTATTATTATTATTATTAATATTATTATTAGTTATAAGTTATTATAATTACTATTTGCATGGAAAATTAATTAATTTATATTGATATTATTATTATCATTATTAATATTATTATTATCATTATTAATATTATTATTATTATTATTATTACCATTATTATATTATTATTATTATTATTATTATTATTATTATTATTATTATTATTATTATTATTATTATTATTATTATTATTATTATTATTATTATTATTAGTTATTATTTGCATGGAAAATTAATTAATTTAATCAAATTCAGTAAAGAAAAGATTGAATTCTTATAAATTTAAAATTAATATTTTTATAAGTTTAAAAGACCAAATTATTGATGTGATAAATTCATAGCATGTAATAATTAATAATTATATTTCTCAATGATAAAAATTAAATTAATTACTGCATTACACGTTTAATGAAATCAATCCGTTTGGAAGAATAAGCATGAATTTAAATAATAAAAATAATAATAATAATAATAATAATTGATATAAAAATTAAATTAAATTTCATACAGATCACATTCTTCCATACCGAAGATTTATTTCTTCTTTACTAATAATTAATTTAAGCATTTCCAATTATTTAAATAATAAAATGAGATTTGAAATAAAATTTTGGAAACTTGAAATGGAATAAATTAATTCTATTAGATTTAAAAGGAAAGTTTTTTTTTTTTTCCTTCTTTATTTTAAAAAAATCTTATATACATATTGTTTTACTAAAAATACGAATAAATTATTATGTTGATGGATGAAATTTGAAATGAAAAGAATTTCATTTCAAATTTCTCTCTTTACTTTAATTTTTTAAACAGAACTTTTTTAGACATTTGTTTTTTTGCATATTTTATATGCTAAAACATTCATTAATGCTCAATTTTTTAATATCTATAAAATATTTGAAATCGATTAAATTGTAAACAAAAAAAAAAAAAAAATTGAAAAAGAAATTATTTCATTTTCAGGGTATTTCAGCTGCACCAAAATTAGTTGGCTTAACACATTATCAGTTGATAAATGGCTGTTATGCTGTTACAAAAGCCATTGGTTGCAGTGATACTGTTAGTGATTTGTTAATTAGAAAAAAATTTCATTTTAAATTTTATTTCTAATTAATTTTAATTGATTTAATATTAGTTTTCTCTTTGAAATATTTAAATTTTAATTGTAATTTTATAGTGTATTTTATTAAAAATTTTTAGCTAAAATTATCAAATTTTTTTTTTTAATCAAAAATATATGAAACATACCAAAATATGCTTAGGTATTTTTCATTTTCCCTTCTATTTCTTTTTTTTTTTTTTTTTGGATTATTTATCCGAACGATGCTCCGATTTCTAATTAATTAATTAATTAATTAATTAATTTCCTTAGAGTTGTATCTGTTGTGCTTTACCATTATTCAAAATGCCAATATTTTCACTTATCGGATTGGTACCATTTATCACAAATACACGTGTGATATATCCATCACCATCACCGTTACCAAAATTTCTCTTTGAATCGATCAAAAATTTCAGTAAATTTTAAAAATTTTTAAATTAAATTTCGATAATTGCTTAACTATTTTAAAAAATTGTATTAATCTTTTAATTTCTTTTTTTTTTGATCCCTTTTTTTTTCAATATTTTAATATTTTTGTTTTAAAAAAAAAATTTCTTCCTTATTTGCATTTTATTTTAATCGTTAATTATAAATTAATATTTAAATACAGGTGCACTCACCTGGTATCTAATGCTGTTGCATTAGGCTTAATTTTACGAGTTGCGCAAATTCAAAATGTTCGTTTACCATCAATTGAAAATATTATTTTGCTTGGTGAACGAATACCAACTGATGTTATCAAAAATATTATCAAGCAATTTGAAAATGTTCAAAAAGTTATGGTATGTATGTTCTAAAAGTTTCAGTAAAAAATAATAAATGAAAGCAAAATAGAAATGAATAGTTTGTTAAATTAAATATTTGTCCAATTTTTTTTTTTTTTTCCAATACAATAGAATTTTTTATAATATTTGAAAATTTTATTTTTTTTATTAAAAAGAGATAGAATAAATTATTAAAATTTTTTAGATAATTTTTAAAATTATAGAATGGTTATATATTGACCGAAGTTGCATCAATACCAATTCTTACCTGGGATACGATGAATATCAAAGGTGTTGGCAAAGCGTTAGATGAATTTACCGTAAATTTTTATTTTTATTAAAAAAGATTTTACTTATAAGACAAATTATTATTCTAATCAGGATGATAGTGATTAAACATAAATTGCTATTCTAATCAGAATGATAGTGATTAAACATAAATTGCTATTCTAATCAGAATATGATAGTGATTAAAAATTTTACTTATAAAATAAATTGTTATTCCAATCAGAATGACAGTGATTAAACATAAATTGCTATTCTAATCAGAATATAATAATGATTAAAAATGATAAAAATATGCTTGTTTTGAATGTAATTTGCGATATCAAAAAAGAAGACATTTAAGAGAAAAATATCAATTGATTAAAATTTTCTTTCAAAAATTATCACTGTTAATATTTTGAAGTTTATATATGTATATGTTTTAATGAAGATGATAATTTTTTTTTTTTCATTAAAAATTTTTATTCATTTAACTAAATTAATTTGTATATTTTCCTAAAGATTTTTTTCAATCAAATATATGCCAATATGTATTGAAAATATTTTAATATATACTTTAAAATATATTCGTTTACTCTTTCTTATATATATATATATATGATTTTGGAATAAAGCAAATAGTTTGAAATTTAATCTTTTTTATATTACATCAAAAATTTTGATAATTGCTATGATAACAAAATAAAATGTGTAGCTTATGCAAAAAAAGATAAGATAACAAATTTGTGATAAATTTAGATAAGCGAAGAAATAAACCATAAGTATCATAATTTCTTAATTTGAATTAAATTTAAAAAGTTTTATTAAAATTAGGAAATAACAAAACTAAGACAAAATTATCCTTCTCTTTTGTATATATTGTTACTTTATTTAGGTGGAAATTTCGTGATCTTGGTATTCAGGGAAATTGGAAAGGTAATAATAATCAAGCAGGTGAGTTATATATTAAAGCAATTAAAGGATCAAAAATTTCTCGGCTATGAAACACCGTATGAAGGTGATGAGGAATGGATCGAAACAGGGTAATAGTTGTGAAATTTTAAATATAATAATTTCGAGATTGATTAAATTGATTAATTAGATAAATTATGATAGTGTAATTTCAATGTTGTATTTTCGCTAAAACAAAAGAAGGATTAGAAAAAAGGTAGCAAAATTATAGAGATGTGGTAACAATGGATGAAACTGGTATCATTAAAATTATCACTAATAAGGAAGATTTAATTGTGGACAATTCTGGACATCTCATTGAACATTGGCTTCTCGAAAAATAATTTGTTCTCATTGTGAGGTCAAAGGGACACAGGTCATTTTTTTTTTTTTTTGTGTTTTAGCTTCATATAAATTTATGTAAATTTTAGGAAATAGCGTTTAATCGATTTAAAATATATGTGCTAATTCATTTAAAATTTTCAGTAATATTTCAATTAATAATTAAATTTTAATTTGAAATTGAAATTACTAAAATAAAAATACAAAAATTCATTTTTTTTTATCATGGAAATATCAAAAGATTTTTAATGAGACGAATGAATTGAAACTATCGGGCGATTATTTAAATTTATAAAAATTTGGTAATAATTGAAATGAACAAATTTAAGTATTAAATGTTGAAGAATTCAATGATGGATAATAGACATTTGCATATGTATTATATATTTATGAATGATTTATAACTTTTTAAATTTCCAGATTTTATCAAAATATATACATTTATATTGAATTTAATTCGGAACTTGTGTTAATACAAAAAAGAAATTAAATTTTCGGAATTAAAATTTCAGAATTTGAATTTCAGAAAATTCTTACTAAAAAGAAAAAAGCGAAAATTAGTTAGCATTATAAAATTAATTGTTATAATAGATTAAAAGATAATTTTAATGATAAAATAATATGATCATATTGGTAAATTTAAAAATTATCAATTTATTATCAAAAAAAAAAAAGAAAAATGATAAGCCATTTTCAGATTGTTGCACTTAACAAAAAACTTCCATTGTATGCATTTATTGTGTTGAAAAATCCAAAGATAATAATGTTGATATCATATTGACAGATCTAATTGCTTTATGCAAAAATAATAAGGTTTGTTTGTTTATTTTTTATTTATTTATTTGTGTTTATATTTATTTATTTGTTTGTTTATATTTATTTATTTGTTTGTTTGTTTATTTGTTTGTTTATTTTATTTCATTTTTTTTTTTTGTTTTATAAATTATTCGCAATACAAATGGCTGAAATTTTTTTCGTATGAGAATTGCGGCCATCAAAAATACGACTTAACATTTTATTACAGATAAGCAAGCATTCATTTTATATATTACTTACATGGCATAATTTTTTGCGCTCTTTTTTGCATATATATTAATCATAAATAAAGGTGAATCTTTTGACAGGTAGTAAATTCATTAAAGTAAGAATCATAATTTTTAATAATTATCAATAAATAAAAATCATAATTTTTAATAATTATCAATAAAATAAAAATCATAATTTTTAATAATTATCAATAAAATAAAATCATAATTTTTAATAATTATCAAAAATTTTATTAGTCTATCGCAATTGTTTATTATTTCTCTAATTATTTATATAATAATTATTTAATGCTAATTAAAAAAGAAAATGAATGCAATGATAAATGACGAAGATTTTTTTATAATTATGATAAGTGAAAGATTGATGATAATCTGTAATGATAAAATTATAATAAGTTCAATTATAAATTTTTGGATAAATAATTATACATTTAAATATTTCGTAAAAGTAAAAAAAAAAACAGAAAAAAAATTAGAAGGAAAAAAAAGCAATTGATAAATGTTATCATAATTTCAAAAAAAAAAAAAGGAATATAAAATAAATTATAATTGATAATAGTTAACAACTGATAATATAAATAATCATTTTTAAACTATCACTTTCCCTCTTTCCCTTCCCCAATTTGTTTGGATACATATTATATTTTATCATTTTCATTTTAAATTTGGTATTCTAAATTTTGCACATTTTAAAATTGTGCCTATCGGAGCAATTACTAATCCATGCCAGCTTTAAAATTTCGATTTATTAAAGATAAAATGGAATGTTATATTAGGCTTAGATTAAAATTTATAACGCTTAGCATATAATTATTATACTTTATTATGGGTTTATCATATTGCGTATTATCATTGATTTTGTTTCATCAATAGCTGGATGGATCATCATTATCGTCATTTATCGCTATCATTATTGTTATTGTTGTTATTATTATTATTATTACTATTATTATTATTATAACTATTATTACTATTATTATTAATTATTATTATTATTATTATCATTATTATTATTATTATAGCTAAATATTAATCGTAATATGACACAGATAACAAAACTATTTAAATAAATTCATCATTTTATCATTCTTCTTTTTCTTTAATTTTTTTTCTGTTTTTTTTTTTCATATATTATGTAATTATTATAGAAAATTTTGTTGAAGGATGAAAATTTAAGAAATTGAAATTAAGCAAAAATTTATAACAAATTTCAATTTATTTTTGAATGAAATACATTCCTCTAAATTTTTCGCGTAAATCCGACTTCAATTTCTTCCGTTTTTGCAATAATTTTTCATTATGCTATATCATTTTTATTTATCAATTCTCATTTTATTCAAATTTGATTTTTTATTATAAGCAGACAGTATGACGAGAGGTCAAATTTGGTGAGGTCAAATGTCACATTATTTTTATTCATTTAAAGTATTTTTATTTTAAACATTAAAAGCGGTACGTAAGCATTCATGCATTAAAGCAATAAATCAAATTTGAAAGTTTTTGAAAATTTGAAAAAAAAAATTAAAATTGAAAAAAAAACTTTACTTTAGAAATTTAATGATTTTAGCATTTTTTTAAGCATATTTTTCATTCATTAAATTTCAAAGTTTTTATTAAATTTTTGTATTAAATTTATCAATTTTAATTGGCAAAATTCGAAACATTAATTGATAATATATGATAGTATATCAATAATATAAGTTATTCAATCTATCTTCTACCAGAATTAGTATAAAAGTTTTTGCATTATTAAATTTTTTTCATTGTAGTAGGATATATATTATGCAAATATAAGTAATTACAGTAATACATCAATTATTTTATGTAATTTTATGTTTTATATTTATATATTAAATTAAAATATTATTTTAGTTATTTGCGAATTTTTTTTTTTATTCAAATATTTATTTGTATTCAAAATATTTATTTGTTTAAAATTTTTTTTCAAATTTTTGAAATTCAAAATGAATCATATAGTAACATTGATAGCATTTTAAATTATCAGTATAATGCAGCTTAACAGTTTATAAAATAAACATATATTATTGCAATAGATGATAAGAATAAATGAGTAATTGTTAAAAATAAACAATGACCAATCGAAAGTTATCTTATTATCAAATGACCACTCTCTTTTTTACAAATTGTATCGAAAATTGAAAACAAAATTCAATATCTATTTTTCATTTTTCTAATTATTCAATAATGCTTGAAACATATTGAAAAAAAAGTGTAAAAAAGAAAAATTCGATAAATTGATATTCATTGATTTAATCGATAATCGAAAATTTCATTTTGAATTATCAGTCATTTTTTTTATTTCATTAAATATGATTTGTATGTAATCACTGATAATATGATTAGTTTAATTGTTAAACACAGAATATCAACACTTAATGTAATCTTACTTTATAAACAATCTATTGATCAATTGTTATTGGAATTTTTCGAATTTTAATGAAATCCAATTTTTTTTTTTTTGATTGATAAAATTAATCATATAATCATATTAAAGAGGAATTAGTGAATGTTTGCTCCCATTGTATTGCTAATTTTTAATTGTTTAGTAATTTGAGAAAGGCGCAATTGTTCCGTGTGATTATTGCACCTGAGACTTATCAGAAATGATTAATTAATCTTTTTTTTTAAATTCTAGTTCAATGAAAGAGCTTTATTTTAAACTTTATTTTAACTACAATGTTCTTATCAGTCATATTTGATAATATATTATCAGCTATTAAATTCCAATCCTTTGTTCGATGTGTAAAGTTGTTTTTTTTTATTTATCATGAATGAGATGATAAGTTTGTTTTATTTATCAATCAACAATAATATATTGATTTGTTAAAATTCTCTTTTTTACTTTCTTTTTAGTTTTGATTAATACGAAATATATTTAAGCGCCTTATATGATTATCATTTCAGTGTGTCTAAGGCTTATCTGATTATCATTTAAAACTTAATTAAGATTTTCAATTAACCAGAACAGATATGATAAAGTTTGTTTTGATCAATAGTTTTTCATTATAAGTTAAAATTCACATCCCTAAATTTATAATAATTTGAAATTTAGAATTTACCCGAAAATGCAATTACTTTAGTAGCACAACTTAATATATCTAGCAAATCTTATACTACCTATTTTCCTAATTTTAAAGAGACACATCTGCAACTGTCAGTTATTTAAATTGCCCGTGGGAGATGAATTGGGGCAGGAAATATTGTCACATAAAATGACTAAATGATTGGTAGGAACTTAACGCTAAACTATAAAAGATAAAAATATTGCTAGGCCTTAAATGATAGGCCCATTATTCACCCAGATATATGCCTAATAGTTTTAATAGAATTATTAATTGCATTGTAATAAAAAGATCGAAGAATACTTTATGCAAATAATTTAGTAAATAAAATGATGAAAAAATGATGAATCTGTTTGATTTTTGTTATTTACTTAAAATATAATTTTAAATAAATATTAGTTTCTAGTTGCATTTCCTTCAGATTATAATAAATTGCATAATTTAGTCTGAAACATTTATTTATTTATTTATTTATTTGTTCATTTATTTATTTATCTATTTATTTATTTATCTATTTGTTTGTTTATTTATTTATTTATTTATCTATTTGTTTGTTCGTTTATTTATTTATTTAATTATTTATTACTTTTCTATTTATTTATTTATTTATTTGTTTATCTATTTATTTATTTTTTACCATTTACTTATTTAATTATTTATTTATCTATCTATTTATTTGTTTATTTATCTATTTACCTATCTATTTATTTATTTATATATCTATTTATTTATTATCTATTTATTTGTTTATCGATCCATTTATTTATTTATTTATTTATTTGTTAATTATTTATGTATCTATTTATTTGTTTATTTGTCTATTTATTTATTTACTTATTTGTTTATTTATCTATTTATTTATTTGTTTATCTATCCATTTATTTATTTATTTATTTGTTTGTTTATTTATTTATTTATTTAGTATTCCCAAAAGACAACAACAACAA
Source organism: Dirofilaria repens (assembly GCA_008729115.1). NCBI lineage: Eukaryota > Metazoa > Nematoda > Chromadorea > Rhabditida > Onchocercidae > Dirofilaria > Dirofilaria repens. Next base: position 98,907 of record SNRZ01000151.1, read on the forward strand.
TATCATAATTGGATGGATTCCAATGATATTCAATTTACTTACATTTGCAAAATTGTTAGCTATTGAAATTTAAATTTCCTTCACACTCGCTTGCAACAAGTGTGCCATTCTTTCATTGGTATTGTTTTGATTAATGTTTGATGAAAGAATGGATGATTAAGCATTTGTTTGAAATATCATATCATATTTATCATTTTGATACTATGAAATATCATCTACTATCAGTATATCAGACTATCAGTAGTAAAGTTTATATTCGAATAGGAAATTAATTTTTAAACTTTTAATTTCATTTCAGTTTCAAATATGAACTCGTATTTTAATTTCTGATTTATCAAATACATTTTCCATAATTTAATCGTTTTGTTTTTTAATCTCTTTGAGAATTTTATCATTGTTATATGTATGAAAACGAAGCAATATGTTGCTACTCAGATAGGAAGTTAATTTTTAAATTTTTAATTTCATTTCAATTTCAAATATAAATTCTCATTTAATTTCTAATTTTTCTAATACATTTCCCATAATTTTTTTCTTTTTGTTTTTTGGTCCCTTTGAGAGAAAAAATTTGGGAAAATTCTCGTTTATACGAACAATTGTTATTTTTATTATCAACATTCAACCATGATATAATGCATATTACATATATATATATATATATGTACATACATACACATACACCGCACATACACCACACACACACACACACACACACACAGACAGACAGACATATAAATATAAACAAATATTTATAGAAACATACTTAAAAACATAATAATATATGAATGTTTATACAGAGACATACAAACATAAATAAATCATACACATACAAATGCATGCATATACATACATTCATACACATACAAATGCATGCATATACATACATGCATACATATACATATGCATTCACATTTATATACATTACAATGTATACATACATACACAGACATACAATATAACATATACAGACACACATACGCACACACACATAACATGCATGCGTAGATAAGGCATATTATGATACAAAATAATGATAGCATCAAAATGATTAAGCTTTTGAAAAGTATTCTTGCAAGTATTGACACAATGTTTTATTTTTCCAAAATTCAAGCGATAATATTTCGATATGTCAAAGGTCACCATGAATCTATGCGACTTAATATATGTAACTTAATGCTATGAAAACATGATAATCATGCGTATAGGTAATGATATAAATGGTGATATTTCATCTTATCAAAATCCCATCCATAGATATCACATGAATGATATTCTGGATTTTCAGTTTGATATATTTCATTAGTTTTCCGGATTTATCATTGTTACAATCGTGAAGATATCATCATCATATCCTTGAAAAGTTAATTAAGTGATATGTTTGGAGTAAATTATTTATTTACTAATTTATTTGTTTGTTTGTTCCACATCTTCATTCTTTGTTTATTTGTTTACTATTCTCGTCTGTTTTTTATTTTGTTTATTTTTGCTAAATACGGTAAAGCATTAGTATTTAAAAAAAAAAAAAAACCTTTGAAATAGGAAGTATTTGATTTGGTAAATTTATGATTTTTCAAAAATAACAATATTTCTACCTGCCAAATGATAGTTTCAATTTTAATTAATATTATTAATAAGATTGATCAATTATGATTTCAAGCATTTCTTTTTTTTTTCTTCGAAATATTTTGATCCATAATAATTTTCAAATCAGTAATGGTATTATTGAATCTTAATAAATAAATAAATAAGATAAAGAATTAATCAAACGAAGGAGCGAAAAAAACACAAAAAAAAATGCATTTAAAACGAAATGAAAAATGAAATTAATCGAAATCAAAATTTTAATTTAATTTTCAAAATTTCAGCTAACTGTGCCGGAGAAATTTGCAATTGTCGATGATTTTCCGCGGATAAATACGAAAATACAAAAATATCGCATGCGACAAATGTTGGCAAATGATGAAATAGAATTGAAACCGTAAAAAATAGATTTGAAACCGTAAGAAATAGAATTGAAACCGTAAAAAATAGAATTGAAACGTAAAAAATAGAATTGAAACCGTAAAAAATAGAATTGAACGTAAAAATAGAATTGAAACCGTAAAAAATTGTGGCAAAAAATATTTCACAATTTTTGTCAAATTTATTTTTAAAAAAAAATTTACAAAAAATTCTCAAAAAAAAAGGCTATTTTGCGAAAATAAAGAAATCTATAGAATCGACTATCTGAAAAAATTCTTTTGGTCTTTTTAGTTACCATTTGATCAATAATTTTTTTTTCAAAAAAAAAAATTTTTTTGAAATTTTTAATAAATTTTTTTTTCTTTGCCTTTTTTTTTATTTATATGTATGTATTAATGCATTATCGTTTATTATTTTTGTTATTTATTTATTTTTATTTTTTACTTTTTGAATTTATTTTAAGAAAATGAAAAAAAGACAAGAAATGGAAATTTTTTTTAAGAAAAAAATTTTTCATACTTACTTGCAATGATCGTTGCTTGTGAAATAAATAGATGAATGAATAGGAAGAAATGAATTTATTAAAATATTCCAATATATTCATAATCATTATTACATATTACTCGTAAAAAAAAGAAAGAAAAAAAAAGACGAAAGATATTATTTAGTAATTGAATCATTTAGTAATCGAATTAATTACTTATTAATTATTTTTCTAAGCACAAAAATAGGACAACAAAATGATTAACTTATCATCGTAACTATTGTTATGCTAAAAAAAATGAGATGGAAAAAAACAGCAAATTATGTCGGATAGAATTACGATCAATTAGAAATTAATTAATTGAATAATACAAGCAATAAATGAAGACTAAAATCACTCGAATATTATTTGATAGCTTATCATCCTTTTCGTTAGAAATATCATTTCGCATTCTAAAGGATAGCTCGAGATTCGAGACTAATGTTTATTATTTTTACAAGCTTTAAAATGCTGGAAAAATATTTAATGATAAGCAATCTAGAATATATATATTTTTTTTTTAAAAAAATCCACATTTTAAGGGATGTTTCGTGATCAAGATAAGTTATCTGATATTTGATAAGTTGTCTGATATTTTTATAAATTTGAAATGCTAGAGAAAAGCAATTTAATAATGAATAATAATTTTGAAGCTATTCATTTTCGAATACATAAAACTACATAACAACAGATAATTACATCTTTAGTATTTCAAACGAAACAAATACATTAAAATGCAAATTCAAATTATTATCTTAAAAATAAATAAAAAAATTTTTTAAAAGTTTATTTTATTGCTATAATTTTAAAATGTTTTTTTTTTTTTTTTTAAAAAACGAAAAATTATTTTCGATAAAAAATTTAAATGAAAAATTTCTTTTTTATTTTATTTTTAATTTTAACAATTTCCATTTCTTTTTCAATTTTTAATTTTTAACATTAAAAATTTTAATTTAATTTATTTTTTTTTTTTCTTACAATGAAAATTAGTTTACTTTTAAGAAATCATTTTTATAGCATTAAAAAAGTAAATAACAATAAAGCAATTGTGTTATTTAATACAACGATACATGTAATGATAAAGCGTCTGATCTGATAACTTCTTTATGGCGAATTTTTCTCTCATTTTGATTTCGAGAATGTTTTCATACTCGAGTATTCATCGGTTTGATTCAATTTATCATCAATTGGCGGTGGTGAAATTTTAACTACTTTTACTGGTTCTAAAATTTAGGATCATGAGTTTGATGTTTTTGAAGATTTTCCTCGGCATTATTGAATTCCATTGAAACGGTTGAAGACGATATCGAATAATCATCTTAAAAGAAGAAATGAATAGATTATTCAAATTTGAAATTAAATTCACAAAAGTATCTTCTATAAAAATACATAATGGAATTTTTAATTATTATTTAATTAAAATTTTTATTTATTATTATTCTTTTTCTCGAGATTTGAAATTTACATTAGCTTTATTCGTAAATGCTAATTTATTAGCTTTTGTTATCGCAACTTTCAAATTTCGCTTTCTTCGTCGCAATTTTGAAATTTCGAATTTTTGGGTATTTATAAAATTGTCTTACCATTAATATTTTCCGTAATATATACTTCAGTACTTTCAGTACTGCTTCTAATAGAAGTTATTTCTATTCCTGATTCTTCATCATAATCATTGGAATCTGTAAATAAAATTCATTTCAGATATTATCATTTAATAATCATCTAATTATTCATTAAATTAATTCAACTATTCGTCCTATATATATATATATATATCTAATATATTTGTCGGGCAAAAAAATTGTATTCTTTTTAAAAGTGATAAAATTATCATTTTTTCTAATCAATATATTTATGTATTTAACTGGTAACAATCATTTTAAAAGATAAATAAAATTTATTTAATTTTTTTTTTGAATAAAAACAAATATAGCAAATATCTAATTTTCTCGTCGCCTTTTTCCTATCATACAACGTTAAATAATAAATTTCATTGTCATATATGCAAATAAGCTTCCTGATAGGAATGCCATTCTCATGAATGATTAGCTTATCAAATATACAAAAAAAAAAGAAATATTTTTTGTAATAAAAATAAAGAAAAATATTTGAGAAAAAAAAACTAAGCAAAATAGTTAACGAAAATGAATAAAAAATTATAATTAAAAAATTTTAATTAAATAATTAAATAAAGCCTTCGACAATAATATTTATTATAATTGTAAATAAACACTTTCTCATAATAATTTCTAATATTTCATATTTTTTAAATATATTTAAAAATTTGATAGCACAAAATTTGAAATTGATTAGTTGATAAAATAATGATATGGAGAAAAACAGCGCATATGTTTATCTTTTATCTTAAGAGAATATCTTTTTACAACATTTTGTAAATTATCAAATTGAATTTTGCATACGAAATTCAATAGTTAAATAAAAATTATTCAAATATGTCGATAAGTTTAATTTAGTGTAATTTTCAAATATGTCGATTCTTAATAATTAATATATTTTATTATACAATGAAAATGATAATAATTTAATGATTGCGTGTGATAATGTGTGATTTGATAATATTATCAAAAATTTCAATGTAAAATTTAATTGAATAATTTGTATACGAAATTCAATAGTTAAATAAAAATTATTCAAATATGTCGATTCTTAATAATTAATATATTTTATTATACAATGATAATGATAATAATTTAATGATTGTATGTGATAGATATTATCAAAATTCCAATGTAAAATTTAACTGAATAATTTGTATATGAAATTCAACAGTTAAATAAAAATTATTCAGATATGTCGATAAATTTATTTAGTGTAATTTGAATACATTTCCTTTTCTTTTTTTTTTTAAAAATTTAAAAAAAAAAGTAATTTTAAAAATATTTATTTATAATTCGAAATTGTTATAAACTTTACTCGAATTTTAATTTAATAATATAATTTTTTTTTTTATTTCTCCTCATTTTTATAATTTCAATAAATAATTTGTAATTTTAAAAATATTTATTTATAATTCGAAATTGTTATAAACGTTGTTTACCCGATGTTTCGATATCATCGATAATTTCGTCAAGCAAAGATGTATCACCAACTTTGAATGCATCATATAATTTAATCATATTCTGCGGACTATTACAATTGCTTTGGCCGTAACACCAACATCGAATACTTCCTGATAATTTCTTTACGCAACCTGATCGATCTGAAAAGAGAAAAAAATTTTTGTTTGAAAATTTAAAAAATATTTCGCATAAAAATGTTTGTTGAAAAAAAAAAATTTGTAATAATTACAAACATTATAAGCATTAATTGATTAGTAATGATTATAAGCATTAATTGATTAGTAATGATTATAAACATTAATTGATTAGTAATGATTATAAACATTAATTGATTAGTAATGATTATAAGCATTAATTGATTAAAATGATTATAAACATTAATTGATTAGTAATGATTATAAGCATTATTGATTAGTAATGATTATAAGCATTAAATGATTAGTAATGATTATAAGCATTAAATGATTAGTAATGATTATAAACATTATTGATTAGTAATGATTATAAGCATTAATTGATTAGTAATGATTATAAACATTAATTGATTAGTAATGATTATAAGCATTAAATGATTAGTAATGATTATAAGCATTAAATGATTAGTAATGATTATAAACATTAATTGATTAGTAATGATTATAAGCATTATTGATTAGTAATGATTATAAGCATTAATTGATTAAAATGATTATAAGCATTAATAAACTGTGTATGTAATTTAAAAAAAAAAATTTGAACACATTGAAATGGTTGTTTGACGAAAAGAGGAAAATTTAGAAAAAAAAAAAAATAAATTTTTTAATGCTAAACTATATAAATATTGAAATGTTAAATGATAAATTTCGAAATTTTAATTTTGATTCCTAAGTGAATATATCGTTTTTAATTTTTTTTTTTTTTTTGGCTCTTATTTTATCTTCAATTTGTCTTGAAATGATAAAGTATTGAAATATATCATTTAAAGTTTAACAAATGATATATAATATCATTTAAAGTTTAACAAATGATATATTGATAAATCTAAGAACTAGATTATTTTATAAATATGATTTTCTTGTTTTTCACACTTTGCAAGATTATTATTTACAATTATCAAACCTGATTATCAACCTGATTATTTGATTACTTCATATCATATATATGATGTATAAATATACATATATATATATATATACATGTAATGGAATTGAATAAAAATTATTTAAATGATTTCGAAAATTTTCTATTTTATTAATTAAAAAAAAGAGAAATTTCATTTGATAATTTTATTTAATTAAGCATATTAATACATAATTTTACATATTAAAAAATAATTAAATAAAACTAAATTTCATTTTTATTTTTATTATTTTGGAAATTTTTTTTAAATTACTTAAATTATGCACATATTTTATTTTGTTAAAAAATTTTCACTTTAAAACTTTATTATTAATAACTTTTTAAAATTAATTATATTGCATAAAAGTATTTGATATAAAAGTTTATTCGAATGTTTGTATTATCATATTTGTTATGATTTATCAAGATATTTTGATAATTATTATCATATCATTGAAATTGATTATGTCAAAAAATCAAAATAAATTAAATAAAATTTTATTTGATTTGTTACAACAAAAATTTTTTTACAACAATTGAAATTAAACAATTTAAATGTCATTTTTTTATGCTCAAATATTTGCATATCTTATTAAAACATTGTAAAACAAATAATCGTATCTTTCTTTTTTTTTTTTTTTTTTTTGTTAAAAGTTTATTCCTTCATTATGTTGATATTTCATTATCATTTGATGGCTTTTCTGAATTATTTTTGAATTATTACTTTTTGCTAATCAAAGAAGACTTTATCAGAAAGCAATTAACTGATAAAACATATCATACATAAATTTTAGGCATTAGATTATAATATAGAAATAAATCAAAAAAAAATTATATAAGTAAATTTACAACGAATTACGATTGTTAAATATAGCAAATTATGATCTTCAAAACGAATTTCGATTATAATGAATTACTATTTTTAAATATAAACGAATCACGATCTTGAAATGAATTACGATTATAACGGATTTCAATTTTTTAAATTTACGTTAAGTATAAAATTAGACGGAATGTAAATTATAAACATATCAGACAGGCAATCAATCACTGATAAGAATATACGTGAATTAAGTTTTAAAAAAGCGAATGAATCGATAATGCATAATAATATGAATCAATCTCGAGTTATAAAAAGAAATAAATAAAAATTTACAGGGATATGTAACGTGAAATGTACTACACGTTTCACGTGAAGTCACGCTTAAAGTTTCAAAAGAAAAAAAAAAAAATTCAATACCTAACATGCCATATTCATTTCGCATAACACATGCTAACTGATTTCGATCATATAATTTTGATGTATACCATGTGATAGCATCATTTTCCACTCGAATTCGACATGCTACCGAGAACGGTGAACATCGTTCACTGATTAAGCCATGACCTGAAAATATTTTTAATTTTTCAAATAAAATTTGAAATGAAAAAAAGAAAACAAAAAAAAAAAAGAATTTGAAAAATAAATGTAATTTTTTGAATTAAACAAAACATGCGCAAATAAATTTCAATAGGTAATTAATTAACTAATTTATGCATTTTTTTTTTTTGATTATTTAATTTTTAAATTTATCATTAATATAAATAATGCGCAAAATGATTAACAGAGCTATTGATAAAAATTTAACAAATTATCGTTCTTTTGTATTTTATCAATAAATGATTTATTGTTACTGATAAATTCTAATTATTTAATTTTTAAATTAATATAAATAATGCATAAAATGATTAACAGAGCTATTGATAAAAATTTAACAAATTATCGTTCTTTTGTATTTTATCAATAAATGATTTATTGTTACTGATAAATTCTAATTATTTAATTTTTAAATTAATATAAATAATGCATAAAATGATTAATAGAGCTATTGATAAAAATTTAATAAATTATCTTTCTTTTGTATTTTATCAATAAATGATTTATTGTTACTGATAAATTTAACAACAAATTATCATTTCTTGTATTATATTAAAAAAAAAAATTTTTTTTTCTTTCTACTGTAACTGAAATGATTGATGAAACTAACGGATAAGAAATATTTGGTTTGTAATTGTTGATATTCGATTTTTTTTAATTTTAAAAAATTATCAACATTAAATGATATGACTGGAAGGAAAAGGATAATTTGAATGATATATGAAATCATTCAAGCGTTTAAAGCTTCAAGTGATTATAGCTAAATTAATCCATCTATCTAGTAATCACTTGAAAACGATAATCGATATCATTTCTTAATTTTTAAAAGATAAAAAAAAAGAAAATTAAAGATCACTTAACAAATATTTCCGAATAATTTTTTTAATTTTGTCTAATTTTAATTGAAATTAAATTTTTAGAAATATGATTACGGTATATAAATTTATTTTATTATCAAAATTTTTATCTTTCAGATAGCGAAATGCTAAATTGTTTAGTTAGAAAAATTTTATCAATGATATTTTCAATTGAAATACATTTTATCATAAATATTGTAAAATAATATTAAACTAAGCGAATGAATGATTATTTATAGAGACGAGAGAGAATGTTGGAAAAATTGGAATAGAATAATTCGATTTTATTTCCAATACTAATATCATTTTTTAATTATCAATTTCCTTTTATTTTTTGTTTTGACAAATATTTCCGAATAAATTGAATTAAGAAAATGAGACAAACATTTGAATTAAAAAATGAAATAAAAATTTAATTATAAATTTTTATAAATTTTTACTTATTTATTTGTTTACTTATAATATAAATAGAAATGAATTGAAATTTAATTTATATGAGCAACGATTCAAATTTAGATTGAAATAGAAATAATTTATTAGAAGATTCAAATTTAAGTTCAAATGTTTAGAAATTCAAGACTTTAATTTAAATATAATTAATTTCAGTAATTCAAATTCAAGTTTCATTCGAAGTGAAAATTTAAATAATACGAATGAAAAAAAAAAATAAAGTAAACTTGAAAATGAATATTTGGATTCCATAAATAAGCGATTTTCCCTTCTCTCTCTCTCTCTTTCTCTCTCTCTCTTTATTATTATATATAAAATTAAGTAATTAATTCATTTTTTGCAAGAAGCGCTTTCAATAAATAAATGGGAACATCTGCAGGAAAGGAAGGAGAAAAAAAATGATACATTATCAATAGGATTGATAATCATTCATTCGATAAAAATTTATTCAAACATACTTTTATTTACTTTTGAGAAAAGCTTTTTTTTTAAATCAAAAAAAAATTTTAATATAAATTGAGCAAATGAAATATCAATTATTGATATTAGTTGTTTTACCTTTGATAAAATTTTTGTCAAATCAATAAATTATCATATAAATTCAGTAAATGAAATATCAGTTATTGATATTGATTATTTTGCTTTTGATAAAATTTTTGTCAAATCAAAAAATTATCATATAAATTCAGCAAATGAAAATACCAATTATTGATATTAGTCGTTTTGTTTTTGATAAAATTTTTCATCAAACTTATACGATATTTAAAAATTCAATAATTCAAATGAATTTCTTTTTTGATTTTTAAATTTTAATATATATATGATTACTCTAACTATTTAGCATATATAATTATGCAAAAAAAAAATCATTTAATTTCCGGTTTATTTGTTTATAATAATTGATGTAGAATTTTAAAAATAATCAGAAATTCTTAATAACTTTTTGAAAAATTCATTTTTGAATGATAAATTTTACTAGTTGAGATTATTGGTATATATGAAATTGATTATACTTATTACGAAATAAAATGATAGCTAATGATAAGATAGAATATGTATGAAATTTTAAATAATTCTAATAAAGGAAGAATCAATCAATGATTTTAGCTACATATTTTATTTTGTTTGAATTTAAACATTTCGTAAATTTATAAAACTAATTAAAAATTTCGAATTTCAGAAATAAAAACTGACAGAAATCAATTTTCAATAATTGAAAGTTCAATATTCGAAAATTTAATTTCAATTCAAATTGCAATATATGATTTTCTAGTGATAATGATGATGATAATAATAGAAGTGACAATCTAAATTGCAATATATGATTTTCCAGTGATAATGATGATGATAATAATGGAAATGAATAGAATAGAAAATGTATATAGTTATTTGATATTGTTATACATTAATCAAATACTAAAAAAAAAAATTTTTATCATTTCGTCAAACTTTTCGAATTCTTACTTGGTGTTTAAAATTTTAAAACTCTTCTTTAAATTTTAATTTCAAATATATTTAAATCCTATGAATGAATATTTTTTTCTCTTTTATTCTCTCAAAATCCTACTTAACTTTTATGCTTGAAAAATTCGTTCTATTTATTGATTTAAAGTTATAATTTTTTTTTTAATCAATATTTATCATCCCTAATCCACTGACTTGTTATTTTAAAAATATAATCTAATTTTTGTTATCATTTTACTTTATTCAAATTTAAAATAATTTTTCATTTTCATCTTATTTACTAATATTTATTCCTTTTTTTTTCCTACATATCAAGTTTATAGTTTATTTTCTCGATGATCAGATCATTCCTTATCAATCTGAATACTACTGGATAAGAAAATAGAATGAAATGTTAAGCTTATCACTAAAAAGTTACCTATTTTTACATGAAATTATATAAAGTTACACTAAATTTTAATTCAGAAAAATTAAAATAAATTTCAAGCAGTACAATAAAATGTAAGTAACAGCGAAGTTTAACATACGGGAATTTGCGAAAATTCTAAATTAAAAAATAAAATTCTAATTTTACTAAAACGAATTTTAAATATACGATTGCATATAAAAATACAGTGATAATGATCAGTGATAAAAATGTTAAAATATTATTTTGATTATTTTAAAATATTTCGTTTTTACCTTTAATAATATTGATAATAGTTTATTTAAAATTTAAGCAAAATTTTTTCTAGTAACTTTTTTATAGAAAAACTAGAAATGATATATCTGTAATTGGAAATGATATATTTGTATTCAATTTAATAATGGAAAAATAACGATATTGCAAAATATTTATTTAACTGATACAATTTAAATTTTTAATTTCTTATCAATTTGTCACATCGTTTATCTTTCTTGCTTATTTCAAATTATTCTAAAATTTTCACTGCTTTAACTTTTATTATTCCACAAAACTTCAACTTTCATAATAACTTTTCATGAACAGCAATCATCAAATATCCCTAGGCTCAATGCTTCAGTTTTAACAATGGATGCTAATAAGTCCCAAAGAGCATTAAATTTAAAAGACTTGGCCAAACATGTCCAATATTTAGATTTATTCGTTTGTCCTTAATATTTAATATCGCAAAAATTTGATCTTTTACTAGTAATTCCAATACAACTATTTTACAACATTATTCAAATTATTTTTTTCAAAATACAATCCATCGAAGAATTCTTAATTAATTAATTGGAAATTAATTTGGAAAGATTTGCCAAAATATTAAACGAAAAAAAAATGTAAATTCCATAATTTTTAATTGTAATAATTTTAGATTTTCAAAATAAATTTTATCAAAATAAAAATTTGTTGAAATAATTCAAATTTCATTTATATGAAAGTTATAAATATTATTATTATCAATAATTTCCTATTATTATATTAATTTTTACCAATTTCCTTAGATACTCATTGATCATTCAATTAATTAATTAAACACTTGATCATATTTGATAACGTTTATCAAATTTTTACTAACATATCAGCTTAATTTGCTTATTTATAAAATATTAGAATGAAAACCGGTAAAATGAATTTAAAAAACTTGTTTTGCAATTGTAAATAACAACTTATATCAAGTAAAAACTATTATATCATTCGCATTTTAATCCAAATTAATTAATTAAATTAATTTTAAAATTTCCAAATTGCAATACGAAAAAATCGTTTGATAAATCAAAAATTATCAATTCAATAAATTATCAAACAATATAATATGTCGCAATAAATTTATACCAAAAAATATTCAATTATATAAAATTAGATTAATTCAATTTTATCAAAAAAAAAAAAAAAATTTTTTATATTTCTTTTACAATTTCAAAACAGAATATTTATTTATATAAAAGCTATAAATATTATTATTATCAATAATTTTCTAAAATAAAATTTTTAAAATTTTTAAAATTTAAATTCTAAAATTTTTATTTATCATTTAATTTAATTTGTATATAAAAAAAAAAAAAATTATTTCATTACTGATATCAATTTGTGTGTGAAATTTTCATTTTGTTGCATTGATTTTTAGATTTTTACAAAAGGAAAAAAAAAAATGATAAAACAATCGAGAAATTTTAGCGAATATGTTGAAGGCAAATTTTATGTAAATATTTGCTTAGCTGTTCAAAGCTAAGCAATTAAAATGTCAACCAAAAAAAAAAAAAAAAAAAGAGAGAAATGCTATAAAGTTGCTTTTTTATTTCGCTAATTTTTACATTCAAATATTAGTAAAATTTTTTTAATTAATTTGGAAAAAAAAGCAATAAATCGAGCGATTTATTACTAATTAAAACAATTTTAATTTGTAAAAATATTAAAAAAAGTTATTGCTAAATTTTAATTAAAAAAATTTTTCCGTAATAATTATAATATAAAATGATATTAGTGATAATATAAAAGTGTTAGTGATATTAGAATATGAGAAAAGTATTAGTGATATTTTAAAGGTTTGCTGATATTATATTATGGTGATAATAGCAACTGGAAGGATAATAATTATGATTTCAAAAAAAATCATACTTTTTAACATACTTTTTAAGTTAAACTAAACTATTAAAGGAATACAGAATAGTATTAGTGATAATATAAAAATATTAGTGATATTAGAGTATGAGAAAAGTATTAGTGATATTTTAAAGATACTAGTGATATTATATTATGATAACAAAAACAGTGGGAAAGATAATAATTATGATTTCAAAAAAAATTAATAGTCTTTTTTTAATTAAACTAAACTATTAAAGGAAGAAATTAAGCCAAGCTAATTATGAGGGAAATCAAAATTTTAGGGAAATGAAAAAAGAAAAAGGAAAAAAAAAGGAAAAGAAATTATCCTACTCGAAAGGCATATTTTTTTTTCTCTTCCATGCTTAAAAGTTCATTTTTAAATATCACTTTGACAAATGATATGCCAAGCTTGGCTCCTAGGCTCTTATCTTCCTTTCTTTCATCATTTTTCTATTTTTCTTTTCTTTTTCTTTTTTTCCTTTCATCTTCTTTTTTCATAATCGATAAAAATACTGATAAAAATATTCACAAAAATTATCTCATACAATAAGGAATTAGTATCATATTATTATTGTTATTGCTATTGTTGTTGCTTTTTGAAGCGTAAATATCATATGAAAATATAATTAGTACCTAAATAAAAAGTGTCATTGAATTAATAATGTGTGTGACAAATAAAATTCTCGGAATTGTAAAATGTGAAGTGATAAAAAAAAAGCAAACTGGTATTTTTGATAAAATTTGAAGTGATAAAAAAAACAAATTGATATTTTTGATAAAATTTGAAGTGATAAAAAAAACAAATTGATATTTTTGATAAAGCAAACTGATATTTTTGATAAAATGTGAAGTGATAAAAAAAAGGCAAATTGATATTTTTGATAAAATGTGAAGTGATAAAAAAAAAGCAAATTGATATTTTTGATAAAATGTGAAGTGATAAAAAAAAAGCAAATTGATGTCCGGAAATTATCAAAAGTTAAAAAAGAAAAAGCAATGAAATGATTCTGATAGAATAACCGATGACCTATGATGAGAGAAAAGATTTAAAAAATGGAAAAGAAAAAAATGATTATTATCTTTGAATTATGATATATTGATAGATAACGATATAAAATGGGATTCGATCTATGTTAGTTAAATCATAATCATGATTAAACGATGCATGAATAAAGATTATGACAAATTATGCCGATAAATAATGATACAAATAGACCAAAGATTATATTGAATTTGTAAAAAAAAGAAATTATGAGAATACAAAGAAATTTCGCATTTAATAACAATATAAATATGTTATTGAACCTTTGAAAAATTAAAGAGAAAATTATGAAAGACATTGTGAATTCTTTTTTTTTGTTATACTAATGAATAAATGATATGATATGATATGATATGATATGAGGTGATAATTACATAAAATTAGTTTTATTTATGATTTTATGAAAAAGGAAAAAATGTAGCAATTTTTTTTAATTTTTCAGCAACAACTAATTATAATATTATAGGAACAAATGATAATATGATAAAATTGTTAACAAAGAAATTAAATAATAAATGATAAAATGAAATAATATATCAAAATAACTCACCTGGTTTAACAACCAAACAATAGAGAGCTTGTACAGATGATGATAGCATTATCATATGCAGTAGAAATATTTGAATGATTATTTTAATCGATTGATTACGATGAATAAACATTGTTTCGTTCAAATTTCAACGGAATAAAACCCGTGAATATTATCGATAATTAGTTTTGAACAGGTAAAGTAATTAGCAACTAAGTAATGGGAATTAATTTTTCAGGCACTTTAATTTTATTTATATTCCCGTAGAATAAATTTCTCTCGTTTTTTTTTTTTTTTTTGCTGTATAATTTACGATGTCGAAGTGTCAGTATGTGATAATAAGCCAAGCAATGATGATGGAAAGTTTTGATAATTGATAGTTGATAAGTGTGAAACTTTTTTTTGATAAGTAGATTAAAAAGATGGGAAAAGGAAGAAAAGAGCGGAAAAAAAAAGTATTGAGATAGAAAATTTATTAAATAATTTTTAATTGAATAGTTCGTAGAAAGCTTTTTTTTTTTTACAATTTACAATTTACAATTGTATTTAATCATTTTCTATTTTCTTCTTTCTTCCGTTTTTTTTTTTTTTTTTTTTTTGGAAAGTAATTTCAAACTTTCGCTTATTTCAAGCAAAAGAAAAAAAAAAGAAATTATATTAATGACAGGTGCAAAATTAATTAGATAATTTTAGCAAAGATTTCCGATATTTTAATAATTTTATAAAATATATAGTAGCAATATCGTAGGATGAGTAGGAATAGTAGTAGTAGTAGTAGTGATAATAGTAGTAGTGATAGTAGTAGTGATAGCAGTAGTGGTAGTAGTAATAATGGAAATGATAATAGTGATAATTGGAGCAATAATTGTCGTCGTAATAGCGATAATTTTGTTATTGTAATAGTAAATTTGATAATAAAATATTTGATCGAACTTTCGCCGCAACAAAAGAAAAAGATTTCTTAAAAAAAATAATTCTATAAATTTAACAAAAAAAAAAAAGAAAAGAAAAATGAAAGAATAAAAGTTTACTTTTTGATTCGAAAAAACAAAAAAGAAAAAAAAAAGGAAGTAAAATGATACAAATTTATTTGGCTTATTTATTTAAGAAATGGAATTTAAAATTTTGAAAAAATATTGTAATTGTATACTGTAGAAAGATTTATTTGCATAAAAATTGGAATAAGAGGAAATGGAAATTCCACTCCTTTGGACTAGTTGAATTTAGCAATGCAAATAAAAAAGAAGCCTAGTTCTGCCCTAATCTTCATCCTCCTCCTCTTCCTACTCCTCCTACTCCTCCTACTCCTCCTACTCTTCCTCTTCCTCCACCTCCTCTTCTTCATCCATTTCCTCTTTCTCTACTTTTTCTTTCGTCTCCTCCTCCTCCTCCTCCTCTTTTGTCTTCTCTTTCTTCTTCTTTTATACTTCCGTCTTTTCGTTAAGATAAAAAATTGGATGTGTTTGGGTGCGGTTAGTAAAACAAATAGTACTTTTTTAAAAGGGGAATAAAATTCCTAGACGGGTACTATATGTACTTTTATCCCCGCATTTCTCTCATCTTTTTCTCTCCCCCGCCTTACCCCGCTTCCTTCCACCCACGTATTTCTCTCGCCTTCTTCTCACCCCCGCCTTACCCCGCTTCCTTTCACCCACGTATTTCTCTCGCCTTCTTCTCACCCCCGTCTTTATCCCGCTCCCTTCCCCCCGTATTTCTCTCGCCTTCTTCTCACCCCCGCCTTACCCCGCTTCCTTTCACCCACGTATTTCTCTCGCCTTCTTCTCACCCCTTACCCCGCTTCCTTTCACCCACGTATTTCTCTCGCCTTCTTCTCACCCCCGCCTTACCCCGCTTCCTTTCACCACGTATTTCTCTCGCCTTCTTCTCACCCCCGTCTTTATCCTGCTCCCTTCCACCCACGTATTTCTCTCGCCTTCTTCTCATCCCCGCCTTTATCCCGCTTCCTTCCCCTCCCCCGCATTTATCTTACTTCCTCTCACCCCGCCTTTATCCCACTTCCTTTCATCCCCACAGTTTCTTTCACCTTCTTCTCACCCCCGTTCCTTTCATCTCCACATTTTTCTCGCCTTCTTCTCAACCCCGCATTTCTCCCGCCTTCTTTCACATTCACCATTTCTCTGTCTTGTTGATCCTACCATTTCTCTCGCCCTCTTCATCCCCGTATATCTTACGTCTTATTCTCCCCCGCCTATTCCCTTAACTTTGAATGCCAAGATGATCATTGTTAGGGAGGAGTTTTGAGATATTTATTTTTATATATCAATGTATGCCATTCATGTAGCTAACATTTATTCGTCATTCATTTCTTGGAACGAATAGATGGATGGAGGATGGATGAGTGAATGGACACAATGAATGAATGAACGGAATGAATGAATGAACGGAATGAATGAATGAACGGAATGAATGAATGAACGGAATGAATGAATGAACGGAATGAATGAATGAACGGAATGAATGAATGAACGGAATGAATGAATGAATGAACGGAATGAATGAATGAATGAACGGAATGAATGAATGAATGGAATAAATGGAATGAATGAATGATGAATGAACGGAATGAATGAACGGAATGAATGAATGAACGGAATGAATGAATGAATGAACGGAATGAATGAATGAATGAACGGAATGAATGAATGAATGGAATAAATGGAATGAATGAATGATGAATGAACGGAATGAATGAACGGAATGAATGAATGATGAATGAACGGAATGAATGAATGAATGGAATAAATGAATGATGAATGAACGGAATGAATGGAATGAATGAATGAACGGAATGAATGAACGGAATGAATGAATGATGAATGAACGGAATGAATGGAATGAATGAATGAACGGAATGAATGAACGGAATGAATGGAATGAATGAACGGAATGGATGAATGATGAATGAACGGAATGAATGAATGAATGGAATGAATGAATGAACGGAATGAATGAATGAATGGAATGAATGAATGAACGGAATGATTGAATGAACGAATGGAATGAATGAATGAATGGAATGAATGAATGAATGAATGAATGAATATTAATGAATCATAAAGTTTTCCAAAAATAAGCTTGACATTTTCTAGTCATACCTAAATATCTAAATATTTCTATCGATTGATTGTTCTTAAAATCGAACTAAACAATTTCATCTATTTAAAATAAAACTATAAACCTAAATAAGTTATAGCAATATTCAATAATTTATTCATAGTAATTTTGCCTATCTCGAATATATGCTTATTAATTTTGTTTATCTCTCGAATATATGCTTATTATGCACAGCTGGAAATTAGTAAAGTTTTAAATTTAATTTTAAATTTAAAATGAAAATTTCATTTTAAGGTTGATATGAATAAAAGAGAAAAGGAATGTTTATAGAATGAATTTGCAATTTTAAAATTTAATTCAAACTTTCATTCTAAAATTCTTTTTTTCTTTCCTACGCATCCTTAATAATAATAATAATAATAATATTTGTATATTGCAGTGTAATAACTGATAAAATATTTGATAATATAAGAAATGATAATTGCTTTTTTGATTGTATTATTTTTGTAATTGATAATAATCTGGATTAGAAATTGGAGGACAACAACAAACTATATTGCATCATGCATGCATATTGCAAAAGTGCATGATATTTTTGCATGCATTCATCTCTGATAAAAACTTGATTCGCTTTGTGATAATCATATTCAATGATAAAATTATGATAATAACATTTGATAATAATCATAAAAAATACAATTATCAATTTTTTTTTGCTAAATTATATCAAAGAGTGTTAATTTACGTCAAATTTGCGTAAACTGCGTAAGATTTATGTCGAGTTTGTCATTGATAATTTACATTTTTTTTTTTTTTTTGCTAATTTACATGAAATAATATTGATAATCACATTTCAGTGATAAAATTACTAATTCGGATTATTATCAATTAAAAAAAAAAGAAAAAAAAAACGTTTCTTCTTTTTCTTTTTATTACAATAGTTTATTAAGTATGAAAAAATAATAATTTGAATTAAATTTTTAAAAAATAGAAATGCTAGCAATCATCGATAGAAATGTTTTAAACCAAAAATTTATTTTTAAAAAAAGTAATTGTCTAAATTGAAGTAACAAAAATGGGCTTAAATTTGTATGCTAATTGTAAGCAAATTTAAATTCCGTAAATTAAACATATTTTTTGGAATTTTTTGGAAAAAATTCAAAATATTAAATATATTTTGAAAATTTTAAATTAAATAAAATTATTCGCAAATTTCCAACTTACCTTTCTTTTTCCTAAGTAAAATTTTTGAAAAACATAAATTAATATAAATTTATAGAAAATTTTGCTTATAAAATTTATGTTTTTCTTTTTAAATTTATTCGTTTTGGGATAAATATCAAAAATCAATTTTCTTATTTAATTTATTGCAAACAACAAATTGAATGTTTTGCAAAATTTTATAATTTCAAGAAGACAAAAAAAAAATTCATGAAATCCTTGCAAAGAGAAATATTTTAAGAATTTCGAGAGAAAACAAAATCGAATGAATAAAAATTAAATAATTGAATAACTAAAATTTTTCCCATCGAATCAAACCTCACACACATAATGCATGATAATAAATAATAATAATAAATAATAACAGCAATAATAATAGTAATAATAATAATAATAATAATATAATAATAATAATAATAATAATAACAATAATGATAATAGAAATAATAATAATAGTAATAGCAATAGTAATAAAAATAATAAATAAAATGATAATAAATAATAATAATAAATAATATAATAATGGTGATAATAATAATAACTAATAATAATAATAATAATAAATAATAATAATAAATAATAATAATAAATAAAAATGATAAAATATAATAATAAAAGAAATAACAAAAATGAAATTTATAAAATCAAATTTTTATTTTTATTTTTACAATAAAACTGTGCAAAGATATTTTTGCATAATTTCATTCATATTTTCTCTTCAAAATCAAAATAAAATTTCATAAATTAAATTGCCTCAATTTATTACTTTACTTGCCTATCATTTTCATCGTACAAAAAGAAAAGCAAACAAACTGCTACGATACATATATTTTTCAAATTTGTTGAATTTCGAAAAATGAAAACATTTTTTTTAAAAATGTTTCATTTTTTTTTTTCTTATTCACTAAAATTATGTTATTTTAAAAATATTATTGACCAACTGATCATTTTATAATATCAAATTTTTCCATTGTTTGATATTACAATGAAAAAATTTTATTAAATTGTAAAATATTTCGATTATTCGTGACATTTGTCAAATGATATTATGGTGATATATTTTCATTGATCGATTAATGTGTCGAAAAGATTATTTAACTTTTTCAAAATTTACTTTTCAAATTACATTTTCTATGTTAGCAAAATTTCGAAATTGGCATTTTCCATTGCTTATGAAAAATTGGAAAAGTTTAATTGTTTTGAAAAAAAAAAAAAAAAAAAAACAATACAGAAAAAGTTTTAATTTGTTAGAAAAAACATATTTCACGACAGAAAAAGAGATTAGATCACTAAAATAATTTAATGAAATAAAATGGATCGATTACATAACATTGAAATGGATCGATTGGATGATATTTCTTCTAAATTTGTTAAAAAATATTTCAATATTGAAAAGATTTATGTTTATTTATGATAAGTAATGATAAGTATCGGATTTGATTTATTTTTCTATTTAATTAATACTTTCTTTTCACCGATTGAATTAGCATGAATAATAATAATTAGGTGTCAATTTCGAAATATTCGGAATGAAATTGTAGTTGCAAAAAATTTTTAAAACCATCATAAAATTTGATGAAATGAAATGGATCGATGAGATAACATTTCTAATCGAAAAATCACATTTTAAAATTCCAATTTCTTCGAGGAAAATAAATTTGGAAAATTTTAAATTTTTAAGAAAAACACATTTCACAAATACAAGAAATGAATAAATAAATTAATAAAAAATGATCAAAATTTAAAAAAAATTAATTAATTATAAAATGAAAATTATAAACAAAAAGATATAAAAATATTGTTTTCAGCATTGCCCATTTC
Organism: Dirofilaria repens; assembly: GCA_008729115.1. Taxonomy (NCBI): domain Eukaryota; kingdom Metazoa; phylum Nematoda; class Chromadorea; order Rhabditida; family Onchocercidae; genus Dirofilaria; species Dirofilaria repens. Next base: position 119,997 of record SNRZ01000151.1, read on the forward strand.
GTAATGATGTAATTTCCATTTCTAATTTCTCATTTTTTTTTTTCCCGAACATCTATTAATATTTTTATCAGTTCGTATTAATTGTTTAAACTATTCCGATGCCAATAATTTGATAGCAAATGCAATTGCTAAATTGGGTGATAAAAAATGTGTGTAATATCAGAGATCAATCAAACAATTTCAATATAGTAATTTTGAAATGAATAAATTTTAGTTGTCGTAAAAATTATTTTATTTTTAAATAACCATAATTTTTTATTAGACATAGAAATGATTTTTGTAAAAAAAGAAAATTGAACAAAAATTAATCGATCAGATTATGCTCAATTTCTTTTTTTTTTTTGTGTATATAAAATTTTTCTTTTTTTTTTTTTATAAATGACATTTTAGAATTTATAATGAATATTTCGATCGAATAGAAGCCAAATCATACATAATTTACATTCAATTTATTTCTAATGGAAAATTTAATTTTGTAAATATCATTCTCTCTAAAAGAGAACAAAGCTGATTTTGTAAAATTTCAATATTTTGACAAAAATTTTGAAGTATCAAAAATTAACAACAATGAATGATGAAAAAAAAATTTATGAAAGAATTATTAATACTAAAAAAAAAAAAATGTCATACTGTTGCTTCAAGTCAATGAAATTTGAAGACAGTCTATTCCAAAATAAATTTTCAATGATATAAGCAATCGCGAGAATTTTCAGAATAATTGCTGAATAATATAAGGGAAAAAAAAAAGTTATTATTATTTACGAGGAGAGCGATTCAAAATTTATGTCAGAAAATTTTCTGAGAATATTTCGTTTTTTTTTTTTTTTGAAATAAAAAATTTAATCAATTATGCTGAAATTTGAATAATATTTATTGAAAGCGGTATGTTATGGTATTATTTTAATAATAATAGAATTGAATTTCTCAATGATATTTCAATGAAATTTGCTAAATTATCGTCTTCAGAAGTTTTTCTTTCCATTTTTACTGTTTTTCACTTTTTTTTTTATCAAAACATTTTATTGATGATATGCTTATTTTTAAAATACTGATTAAGTGATAGCACTTATAAAGTAGAAATGATGCAAAACAAACAAAAAATGTTCAAGTATTCATCAATCAATGGAAACTTGATAACAAATATTAATATAAATTTAAAATTAGCAAAAAACAAATTCAAATTATCACTTTCCTTTATATCTCTAATTTACTTACTCTCCATAGTCTATTATCATCCATAATTTTTATCTAATGATAAGATGTCACCACTATCGTTTGATAAAATGATATTTAATAAAATTATACTTTTTTCTAACAGTCCCTAAAATTGCTGACGATAAATTATCACCAAATCATTGATGTTAATTTTTACTCCTCATAATAAAACGAATAATTATAAAAAGCATTTCAAAAGTTAATTTAATTATAAAAATTACAATCAGTGTTATTTAATTCATTCAGAATATTTTGTTTTTTAAAAACTTCTGATAAATATACTAGTAACCTATATATAAAATATAATTTTTAATAAACATATTTGATAATGTAATATAATTTAGAAAAAAATTTCTAAATTTCAAAATTGAACACTCTCGTAATGACAGTCCACGAATTGCATTTCATGAATGTTAGATGTAAATTTTAGTATCATTAAAATTTGATCTGATAAAAGAGTATTCAAAAATGTTTTTTATCAATATTAGAAGGAGCGAAAAATTATTGATAAGACAATGAAGCTACTAATAAACCGAAAAACGATGAATCCTTTGTAGTCTGTCGAGAAATATTGTTAGTTTATCAAATGATAAATTTTGTTTTATATTTTCCTTTCAAATCAATTTTTATTACTGTCAAAATTTAAATTAAACATCTTTAAGTACAATTTCGGAATTACTGTTTAAATTAAATATCGAAAATTTTCTAACGAAACTTATTGAAATAATTTCACCATCAATTTATATTATTCACAAATTGAATATTTCTGAAGTTTCGATTAAAATTTAAATTCGATGAAAATTCTGCGATAATTCCATAACATTATTGTCATCATTGCGAGAATTTTCAGATTAATAGATGCAAATTTTTGGATTAATTGATTATATTAAAAAGTCAAATTTTCTAGGTAATTGATATTTTTTAAATGTGATCATAGATTATATACAATCCAAAAAAAAAAAAAAAAATTGCTCGAAATGCATGATAATAATAGCTTAATAGATTTTAAATATACGGATCATTATCATTTTGAAATCGAAATTTTTCAAAAAAAAAAAATGATTTCCATTCGAGTGGTTACTCTATCAATCGTTTTAAAACATATTTGATGAAAAATACATTTTCAAAATATACATTTCTTTATTAATATGTCTAAACAAATTAGGAAAAAATGAATTAAGTAGGTTAAATCAAAGAAAATTAATCCAATAATAATTATATGTTTAAAAAAATTAGAAAAAAATGAATTAAGTAGGTTAAATCAGAGAAAATTAATTCAATGAAAAAAGCTTCAGTGATTATTGAAATAAATTTTAATTAATCGCAAAAATATTTATACATTTTATTTTATGTATTATATGACATAATACATCAATACATGCTCACTCCATCACAATTTCCAATTATCAATTTCGAATAACATTAAATTTTTTAAAAGATAAAAGTATATGATATGGCGAGAAATTTTTAATTCTTCCTTTTTTTTTATCATTTAAATTCAATTTTATCCAAAATTTACGTATTTTTATATCATAAAGAAACTAAAAATTTTATCTTCGAGCATTAGCTATTTCATAGCTTATCTTTTTTTTTTTGATCAAAAAAATAGTTGATAGGAACTGTCAGTGAAATGGATGATAGAAGTGATAAAGGATCAAATCAACATGATTGCTGACTAATAAGTCATTAAAATTAATTCGACTACCAATCATTAAAGATCATGACTATTTGATCATTTAGTGATCATAAAAATTGTATATATTATGTCATATAGATATTCAAATAAAAATTAAATCAATATATGCATGTGATTATAAAATGCGCTTTTGTTCAATTCATTATTTAGATTTATTTATAAACTATTAAGATTTATTTATAAGCTATTTATGCGATTTCAGATAATAAGTACTGATATGTATTTAATTTAAATGAATAAAATTTTGATATATTATATTAACGTATCCTAAATTATATATTGAATCATATGTATAGTTAATAAATCAGTGAAACGAAGTACTGTTTTAAGATGTATTTTCATAATTTTTGAAAATGAATTAAATCTCATAAACTAATTATGCGTTCTTCTAAATTCTCTTTTTATTTAATTCCAATCAATGAAAATACAAAAGTAAATATACTTAAAAACAAAGAAATTCTTTTGCAATCAATTTGAAAATTTGGTTCACATTAATCGGAAATTTGATTTGATCGCAATTTTGATGACAATCATAAAAAAAATCAAACAATGGGAACAGGAATTAAAAAAAAACTGGATTAAATATGGAAAAAAAAAACATTCAAATGAATACTGACATTTGTTGTCACCAAGAATTTCTAAAAAGTATGAATATCAATTATTTCAGTTATATAATAGATTATTTATTTTAGGCTTTAATTTTGCTGAAAATTATAATAGCAACGACCTTCTCAATTTGCGTAGTGAAACTTCTAATCTGACATTCAATTTCTGATCAATTAATTCTTTACAAAATTCATTAAGACAGAAATTTTTTTTGAAATCTTAAAATACAAAATGTATCAATTTATAAACAAAAAAATTAATCATGAATAGAAAACTTTTTGTATTTCCGCCATTTTTCTATTCATCCTAAATTAAAAGAAATTTCAAATATATAAATAAGCAAAAAAATTTCAAATAATCTTTGTCATGTCTTCTTGATTTCAAAACAAAATGATTATGACATGCAGTTAAGCAATAAAATTTTTTAAATTATTATCAATATCAAAAATATTTATTAAAAAGCTACTATATCAAACAGTAGTTGAGCCAATTAAAATTCAAAAACTTTGATGAAGAGGTATGCAAATTAGCGTGGAGCATTTGAGAATAGAACTACCAATTTTGAAGAGGTAAGCGAGACTGGACGCCAAAAAAGTAAAAAATATCGTAAGGAGAAAAAAGAGGCTAATTTATAAAAAATCAATAAATCAATTTCCAGCAATATCGATTTTTTAAAATAATTCAGTTAAATACAGAGAAAAAAACTTCCAAAATAATTCAGTTAAATATGAAAAAAACATCCAAAATAATTCAGTTAAATATGAGGAAAAAAACTATGTGCTATGATAATTGGAAAATTAAAATAACAACAATTTCTTATGCCTTCGTTGAATCGAAGAAAAATTTTAGTTGAAAAAAATAGCAAAAAAAAAACTCGCTTTCCTTTTAAAATTATTTTTTTATATCGCACAAAATAATTTTACCCTTCGATGCTTCTCATTTCACCTGTACTTTTACCTTTTTTTTCTTCGAAATTTGTAAAATTTTCAATCGATAAAAAATTAAAAATCTCGAATAGCTCAAATGAATTTATCAGAAATTTGCAGGCAAGCGATGCGACACGTTTCGATAAAAATATTTATTGCAATTTCAATTTACAATTGTTTGAAAAGATGAATTGATGATGTTAAGATGAAGGAAAGAAAGAAATTCAACAATAAATAAATATTAACTGATCCATGTTACAAATTCAACAAAACAATGATATAACTAATTTGAAAACTCAAATACCAATCGCTGAAATGATAATAGCAATAGGAAAACAGATCAAATAAATAAAGGGAACCTCTTATAAGATGATTGAAAATCAATCACTATTAGTGTAACTTATTTATTCTTAAGATTGGTATTTGGATAATTCACATTTTTAAAGTTATCCAGCTGATAATTCAAGTAAAGTATCGTTGATCAGTTGAATCATTAATTGTGTTCGCATTTTGATATTGTTTGTATAAACAGAGAAGCTAAAGATTTCTGAAATCCTAAAATGAAATTTAAATTTGAAACTTCAATGATCTACAACAACAAAAAACGGAAAGTTATGAAAGAACTATTGATATTGAAAAAATGCCATATCGTTGCTTGGTTTCCTCAAAGCTAACAAACTTTTGTCACCGATTGTGGAAAAGACTGAAGATTCTGTCTGCCTTCCAGTGATAGCACTTCAAATTTGGGTCATTATTAGGACAAATTTGATCATTCATCAACGAATGCATCGATTACAAAAACAATAATACAAATTCAATTACATCAAGAAGACAATTTAAATGACGAAAATATAACCTGAAAAAAGAAATTAAATAATGCCCGATATGGTTGTCCAACCGCCTCGCTGAAGTACATTTTTTACAATGGCTTTAGCGCTCAGTGATTCTCTTCTTCCGCGTAGGTGGAGGATTCTGTTACAGTTCTGCGACTATAAGAAACAGCGCCCTTTGTCAACACGTAGGATTAATACAATGGACAGACAATTTTAGATTACTTTAGATTACATTTTGCATTGCACATTGAATCATACAAGATATGTCCAGCAATATTAAATTCAGAACAAGGGATTACTAATTTTTTGGTTTTCGCGTTTTCAGCAATAAATTTCGAGACATTTCTTTCAAAACAAACTCTCAATGATATAAGCAGTCGCGAGAATCTTCAAAATGACTGTTGAATAACTATACATATGTTATTATTCTTTATGAAAAGAGCAATTAAAATTTATGTCAGTAAATTTTTTTTAATATTTCATTCCTATTTGAAATAAAAATCTAGTTATTTATGCTCAAATTTGAATATTTTTTGAAATCGATGTGTTGAGATGTTATTTTAATAATAATAGAGTTGAATTTCTCAATGATACTTCATTAAAATTTTTGCTAAATTGTCGTCTTCAGAAGTTTTCCATTTGCAGTGAAAACATTCTTTCGTTTTTTTTTTTTTTTGCGAAACAAAGTCCAAAGATATCAGTCTCATCAAACTTGGGTAATTAAATCATTGATACGGTAAACCATTAATATTCTAATACGATAACGAATTCATGGTAAGAAGATAAAAACAAACGCCCAACTTGATGCATCTATCCGGCTTTGGCTTTTTTTCACATCGAAATACATCCTCTATAATCATTTAGGATCTTCTTATTTCATGAATGAAGGATCACTGATATAGTTGAGTATAAGAAAATACGGCCTTTGTTAGCGAGTGGAAAATACTGCTCATAAACAAAGACGGACAATTTTAGCTTACATCTTACATAACACAGTAAATACGCATGTACAATATATATCCATTCATGTGAAATCCAACACAAAGGAATCATTGAATTCTTTGATTTTCTTGTTCTTTTCGCGATTTCAGCAACATTCATATTTTCGTTTTGTCACGTAATCTTTTCGCAATTTATTTGCGACACTAATCAAAAAATGCATTGATAATATATTTATTTCAAAAGTATTTATTAAATGACATTACATCAGTTGAAAGTTGTGAAAATCTTTTGCTTATTATAGTTGTTTTTTCATCCTGTTGAAATTCATAAAATTAATTAGCATATTTTCATTAATTTTGTATATAATATATATTTGATCGTTTACTGATAAATTATCAGTATGATAAATTTTTAAGAAGAAAATTTCTTTTTTTCTTTTTTTTCAATTTTCTTTTTCCTTTTTTTTCAATACTATTTTGCTCTAATCATTAATATTGTGCATATTTTTCAAATTTATTATAATAATTTCATGGCAACGAAAATCTTTTAATTATAATAAATCAAATTTTTATCCATATTGCGAATGTTTTTCAATAAATACCATTCGAGGAATAAAAACGTATCACGAAATGAACAAACTCAAGAATTCATAATAATATTAACTTAGATTGATAAAATGTCGCTGTCTGATAAACATATAACAATTAATCAAAATTAAGTTAATAGCTATATATTACTTAAAATGCATATTAAGCGGTATATCTTATTAAAACGATAAGTATAAACTGATATGTATTTTTTGAACTCGTAGATATGAGAGCAATTTTATTATCCTAATTTTCGTAATAATCGAAAGTGGACAAGGACTAAATTAATTGATTGGCATTTATTCAATTTTAACAAACAAAAAGAATTAAATTAATTCTACAATAAACTTCGAATACCATCCTGATGGTTACTTCACCAATTAATTGGTCATTTGTGCAATTTCAGGAATATTTAAAGGATTAAATTAATTTCAAAATATATTGTAATATATCACAAAAATAACGATACATTTGAAACATCGATTTTAATTGTTTTCAAGCTTGTAATTATTCAACTGCAAAAATTGAAATTCAAATATTTAATTAGAATATTAGTCAAAATATCAATCAGGTACCAATTACATATTTATTATTGTTTATCATATCAGGAATGGTGATAACGATAACATATTTTGAAGTTATCACTTTATCTGAAGTGCATCTTATCAATTCGATAATAAATTCTCATTTTAATTCGAGAGTAATCCTTATAATATTACGATTAATTTTAACACATTTAGAAACGAAAATCAAACATTATAGTTCAAAAACAATTATTAATGTGGAATTTATTTAATAAATATCGACACTGAATTCATTTACTAATACAGAAATAACTATTATGGAAAAAATAATGTAATTATTTGAAAAATATTTTTTCAATTTATAAATATAAGCCATATGATAATATTTGAAAAGAAAAAAACCCATTGTGAATTCTTGAATGTGAAAAGAAATGGAATTAATAAAAGCAAGGAAAAGATTTCAAGTTTAAGAAAAAATTAAATTTCATATAAGTGAATTTTATGAACACCAAATTTTCAATTTCTTGCCCAAGTTGAGAATTTCATTGAATAATAACTTTTATGTTCATTTTCAAGTTTTCCATTCTTCAATTTATTATTATCATTAATTATTCAGTCCGACTATTTTTCAGTATTTCATTTACAACAAATACAATTTTATTTTTTTTTTTTTTTCAGTATACAACTTTTTTTTCAAATGCAACGGACTTATGTTTGTTATAATGCATTTTCACTAACAAATTATTATGTAATGGATAATAAATGCATTTTTATTTTTTCATATTCTTTAATTGAGTGAAAGAATTGAAAATATTTCTAAGAAATTATTTGATATTTTAAAAAAATGGAAGTAATGTCATGTTAAGTTATAGAAATGAAAAATAATAGTTGCAATACCTTGTCTTTTGATGATAACATCCGACGATAACATGCTTGTACTCCGATGATAACATGCATTCCGACGACAACATGCTTGCATTTCCATGATAATATTCATTGCATTTCGATAATAATATACTTTCACTTCGACGGTTATGTATTTATTTGCATTTCGATTTTGATATGTTTGCATTTCGGTGATAACATGCATTCCGATGATAACATGCTTGCATTCCCATGATAATATCATTGCATTTCGATAATAATATACTTTCACTTCGACGATTATGTATTTGCATTTCGATTTTGACATAATTGCATTTCGGTGATAACATGCATTCCGATAATATCATTGCATTTCGATAATAATATATTTTCACTTCGACGATAATGTATTTGCATTTCGATGATAACATGCTTGAACTTCGGTGATAACATGCATTCCGATGATAACATGCTTGCATTTCCATGATAATATCATTGCATTTTGACAATAATATATTTTCACTTCGACGATAATGTATTTGCATTTCGATGATAACATGCTTGAACTTCGGTGATAACATGCATTCCGATGATAACATGCTTGCATTTCCATGATAATATCATTGCATTTCGACAATAATATATTTTCACTTCGACGGTAATGTATTTGCATTTCGATGATAACATGCTTGAACTTCGGTGATAACATGTTTGCATTTCGATGATAATACGTTTGCATTTCAATGATAGCATGCATTTTAATGGTAATATAAATGCATTTTGAGCTGTTCCGTCTTATATCATTATCGATTTTTGCTTTATTTTATGCATTCTTCTTCTCTTATCATTCAGATGCCATTGCAATTCGATTTACTATTTCGCAAGTTTTATTTCCACAAAATTCTTGCGAATTTTCCAATTCCTTGAGTATTCACAAATCAAAAGTTCTTTTAATCTAAAAGCATATTTTTATAAATCTGAAGTTTTCGTAAATCTAAAAACTTCCAAAATTTGAAAAATCCAAAAATCAGAAAATCCCGCGACCCCCCGAAACTATTTCGCATCGCATGTCGCATGTCGCATGTAAAAAGGTCATTTGAGAAGTGCGATATTATCGGATAGTACATCACTCATGGCGCGAAACAGAGACGCAGAGGAGATCGATTGCTCTATCTTTTGTCTGTTTATTCTTTTTTTTGCTAAATTGCTATGCTTTATTTCCATCATATCGATAACGTTCTCTTCGTTTTCACTTTCCCTCGGTTTTCTCTTTTTCTCTGTACGTATGGAGAAACTCAAAGCTGAGTATTCTTCTACTTCTCCTTCTGCTTCTCTGTTTCTTTGTAGACAGAGAGAGGAGATGGCGGTTGTTTTCCCAAAGAACCAAATTGCAATATGTTTTATCAGTCCATGCAGTTGCTATCTCAGGTTTGGGTGGGTGGTGAGGTTCGGCCTGATTGAAATGGATGCGGGTGTTTGGTGTTTCAGGTTTGAGTGGGTGGCGAGGTGGCAAGGTGGCGAGGTGGCGAGGTGGCGAGGTTCAGCCTGATTGAAATGGATGCAGGCAGAAAACTTCTCCCACGAAAGTTTTGCTTTATCGATTGGATTTTATCACTTTTGTTGTTTGGTAGCACTGATTTGATTCGACCGTTTCCTTAGTGATATTGTTTACCGCTTATTACATATTTATCACTAAATTTCAGCTAAGTGAAGAATTTTGAATTTCGGAAAAAGATGCCATATTTCACGATCGATACGAACATACCGCAGAATGCTATTTCGGATGAATTTTTAAAGAAGGCTTCAAGCACGGTAGCAAAAGCACTTGGAAAACCGGAAAGTGTAAGTGAATTTCATGATTGCTTTTAGTAGTTTTGAAATTTGGGATTATTTCATAAAAGTAATGGTAAATTGTGTTTAGATGTCATATAAAAACTTGAAAAAGTGTAGTTGGTATCTTTTCATTTCATTTTTGATTCATCATTTTCTATTTCTAATGACATATGTTTTGGGCAGCTTAACGTCCTTTTTTTCTTTGCTTTTATAATTTGATTCAGTGAACATTTGGTCTTATTACTTTTATACTTATTTTTCAATTATTACGATTACTATGAAAGCAAATCGTTGTTTTAGTTCTTTTCTTTTCTTTTAAATTATGAACGATAGGTGGAGTGTGAGTTGGATCAGTTATATTCTTATTGTTAGTTAATTCTAATTTTACCAAATATAAATGATTTAAATATATGTAATGATTATTTAGTTTACTTTTGATTCTAAAAATATGACAAGTATTAGGAAAAATTGCTAGATTCTTTAAATAATGAAGACTTGAAAAGGTTGGTAAAATTGTTCATAGCATAAATGAATGAGTATATTTCATGTTTAAATTTATCATCTTAACTTTTTGCTTTTCTAGTATGTATCAATCCATGTGAATGGCGGACAAGCGATGATATTCGGTGGAAGTACAGATCCATGTGCTGTATGTGTTTTAAAATCAATTGGTTCTGTTGGTCCCAACGTGAATAATTCACACTGTGAGAAATTGTTCAAATTGCTGGCTGATGAACTCAAAATCCCGAAGAATCGGTATATTCTAATTTCTATTTATAATTGATACACAAAAAAAAATTTGCTCGGGAATTATTTGTTTAAGTTGTATTTAGTTGTTCCTTTTTTATTTATATGAGACAATACGAAAGTTTTCAAACATTACAAGTGTTGAGGTTCTTGGAGAATGTTAAAATCAAAAGTGGATGATTAAAGATAGCTAATTTTCAAATATTTCAAAGTGACACTATTTTTCGGTCATTATTTCCAAAATTACATTTGCATAATTATGGGGAAGTTCCGGAAATTTTTGATATTCAATCGTTTTATCCTTCGTTCCCATAGCTGCTTTAAAGAAATGGCTTTTATTTCCTCAAATATTTTAATTATTTGTTAAAAAAAATCTATGATTCCAAGTCTTAACGAATCATTAAATTATAATGAATCCAGAAATTTTTGTTGTCATTAACCGTTTTCTATTCAAATTAGTAAGGAATTAAAAAATTGTAGAAAATTATTTTTCAGATGCTACATCGAATTTGTGAATATTAGTGCTTCAGCAATGGGTTATAATGGATCTACTTTCGGATAATTGAATCTTACAAGAGAAATTGCAATTTTTGAAAATTGTGAAACTTCAGTTGAAAATTTCAGTTATCTTCCCTTTAATAATATTTTTGTTTCCCATACTTTTTCGCTCTGTTATATGAAAATTCAAGTAATTATTTGTTTGATAATAAAATTGTTTAACCACTTTTCCGCTTCAAAAACTTTTAAGTTGTTTATCTTACAGGAAGAGATAGAAGGCATAATACTTGGCAAGATTCGACAAAGATTTGATGATGAGATTTGAATGAGGGAATTGTACTTTAAATTATTAATGCTAGATTTGGTTTATGTCTGCCAGTTTTTGTGTCAAAATAATCCACTTTCAACATCGCTATAATTTAGCAGAACTCAATCCGATAACAGTAGTCATAGTTTACTCTGTGAATATGAGAATTGGCTAAATAAAATGTTTGGTATTCTCAGGGAATATAAGTTGTTATCCCAATATTAGTTATGCGAGAAAAAGAGAAAAACCGATCCATGCATTGAATTTTCTTTTATTGCATTTGAGAAAAAATAGGACTTTATGGTCTGAAAATATGTAAAAATATACGATTATTTTTTTTTAACTTCAATTTCATACTTTTTTTATTAATTATAGCAAAGATACAAAATCCTGCACAAAAATCTGTTAGAATTTTCAAATCAATCATGAAGCATTTCTAGAGTGTTTTTGAGTGGTCCTTCTGAAATATGAAGGACATTTTAGAATAAGCATAAGATGCGACGATTGTATGTAGTGATTTTTCGCTATCAAATAAAATATGATAGTATAATGATCAGTGACATCTCGCAAATATCATCTGTTTCTAGAGTTCGATGAAAATTATCAAATCTTCGTTGCATACAAAAAAATTTCTATCAGATTATTGGATGAATTTGTGATGCAGAAGAATTTATAGTAGTTCTTTAAGTCGTCTATTAAATAAGAAATTTGATCTTTAACTGAAGAAAAATTTTTTAAAATAAAGAGTCCCTTTTAACGAAATGTTATTATAATTTTTTTTTCAGATTCCTAGCAACAACTAATAGAATATAAAATGGAATTTGAAACATGATTCCTACATTTTCCCTGAGAATAATAGAGTTATTCTATCATCGCATGACCGCAGCATCATGCAAGTTTCAAAATTTGTAGTTTCAGATTTCATCTGAATGATTATGTAAAGGAGATACATGAGTAATCTATCTAATCATTATAATCAACTAATTCATTAGAATTCATTAACTTATTGCATTACCGTATCTTTTATAGATAATTATTATTGATCTTTTTTAGTCTAAAAATCAGAAAATTTATCAAAAATAAGCCTAGAAAAGATAAATAAGCTTTTTTGACTAATAAATTTGAAATTAAAAAGGAAATCTTTCATATACCAAATTTATTACAGAATTTAGACATCATTTAATCAAAAAATCAAGAATCGATGAATTCAATTTTCTATAAATAAAATTTCATTTTAATTTTGGTGAAATAATATTAAATATTATATTGATAATGATGGCTTCCATAGCTGTTTTCGTGAATTCCATCATACTTAACTATTACTATATTATTTTTATTGCTAATAAAGAGATTGATAAAGAAAGATAAGAAATGAGTAAAATTCAAATTTTCTTTATTGAGATGAAATCGATGGAGAAGTAATTTTCAAATTTAAAAATATTTTCAAAATGTTTCAAATATGAGATTTGATGTGTTATAAGGCGATAACATAAGCTCATCCATCAACTATCTCATACAGTATTCTAATTATTATTAGTTTTTCGAAATTAAAAACTTCGAAGAAAGAGAGGAAATGAATAAAAATATCCGATATTAACATATTGAATGAATTTTCGATATTTAATTCATTTTCTGTGCAATATTTTATCAAATTAATTTTATCAGTAAGTTCATTCATTCCAATTACTTAAAAATTTGATTGAATGAATCTATCATTTTTGAAAATTTAACAAATCTATTGAAAAAAATATATGCAATGACAAATTTCTTCGTAATTATTATTTAATAATAGCAAATTTGATTGATTAAAAGAGAATCCAAAATTTGTAAATAAAAAATAGTAATAAAACTTAAATATTTAATTGAATAAATTCTTTTTTTTCTTTTATTTTTAACAACTTATCAAGTTGTACTATATGCATTTGCAATTTTTAACTGATAATGAGATTAGCAAACAAATTCATACTTAAATGGACTAATTTTTAATTAAATTTTAATTAAAAAATTTCGTATTTTTTTTTCTTCCTAATTACTAACTAATAATTTATATTCATAAATAATTTTCTTACTTTTGTTCTATCCAGAAATCATTTTTTGTAATCATATTTGTCACGACTGATGCCCTCTGTTTTCAATTTATGGCTTAGAGTTCCACTTTTAATTTCGTAAAATACAAAAATTCTGCAAAGAATAGGAAGAAATGATTAGTCAATTGATAATAATTTTTGCTTCAGAAATACATTGATATATTATCTTGAAAGATAATAGAAATAATACCTTTTTTAAATTTCGGTTGCGATATTCTATTTTCTACTTGTATAAATAAATTCATGTAAATATTTGCATATATTGTTTTGAAAAACCGGTAAGTATATCAGTCATATGTTAAAGTTAGAGTTTTTAGTCATTTGTTAAAATGATTAGTAAATCAAATAAGAATATTAAACTGATTGATTAAATATTGATAAATTTCATTAACTCTAAATATCGATAAATTTCATTAATTCTATTTATTTCCATTTTAACGATTTCAGACTCTCTTGAAATACTCTTTTCGAAAATCTTTGAAATCCCTTCACGGTATCTGTTTAATGTCTTTCTCTTCGTATCTAACCTTAGATGAAGTTTATACTAACTTCTTTTGCTGAAATCTCAAACAGCTTGACTCCAAGAAATAATCTGCCATAACTTTTCTCACTTGCTCAAGTTTAATACCTGTCCTGTCTAATACCTGTCTTGCTTAAGGCAATTTTGATGCAAGGAAACTAATAATCTACATATTTCACACCTTTTGTTCATTGTTTCATTTATTACATTTGAATTGAATTTTGTATGTATATATGTGATTAATCTTCCTAATTTAATTATATTAGAGAAAAGGAAAATGATTATAAATTATCACTTTATCATCATCATTATCATTGATGATCAATGAATCAATTCAATGAAACAATGAATAAATGTATAATGATTCTGTGACTTCAACTTAATTTTGATTATTCGTTTTACGAAAATGTAGTAATAACGAATGAAAAGAAAAAAGTTAATCACTGAATCGAATAGACAGATGATTATATTGAAATATAGTGTATAAATATTGGCCCAACAATTACTCAAAATGATAAAATCACCTTGCAAAGGGTAAATGCTGGACTTGTTTGACAGCAAGTTATTCCTTGAAGTCGAATTATTTAAGATTCTAGTTCAAGAAGGATGAAGTGATAAAACTTATCTAGGTTGAATGAAATAAAAGAACCAATAGCAAACAAATATTATGGAAGGAAATTGCCAAAAAAAATTTAAAGAGAGAGTAAAATCACAAGATAAAATGAGAGAGTAAAATCACTAAGATAAAAAGTTAAATAAACATATCAGTATCAACTAATCAGTTTAATCTTATTTGATTATTATTCATTTTTATCATTGAATAAAATGACATATATGATAAAAAAGTGATAAATTTGCCATATATCAGCGTATTTATCTACGATAGCTTCATTTTTTCCTTTTTTTTTTTGTCATATTAATAGACCTAGTTTAATAGAGCAAATTTTTTCACAAATACTGAAACCCTACATATGTTAAAATATATCTTAGAAAACGATAGTGATATGTATGTATCGATTACAATTTTTGCTAATTATATTTATATTTGGCCATTTGAAACTTGACGGCAAGTATTGGTTGAAATAAATTGGAAATTTATAATATTACATGGAGCAAGAGCATCTTGATATGAAAGTTTTATCATCTATTTGATCTATCTTGAAATATGCACAGTAACATATGCGGAATTATTTGGCGACAGCAATATATGTGGATTATTTGGCGACAGCAAATATAGTGATTATTTGGCGCAGCAATATATGTGGATTATTTGGCGATAGCAATATATGCGGATTATTTGGCGATAGCAATATATGCGGATTATTTGGCGATAGCAAATCTAGTAATAAAAAATAATGAAAATAAAAATTATCTGGATATAATTGTCATATGATCTGTCTATGAAAAATGTATGAAAAAAAAAAATTTGTGTAAAATCTTTGACTATCACCAAACAAGAATTAGCTATTGTTATATATTGACAGTTATAAAGAAAGCAAAGTCTCCAGTAATAGTCAAATTCTTGTTCCCTTCCTTTAACTAAAAAATTCAACTAAAATATTTGCATAATTATATATGAAAAGCTATAGAAAGCAAAAATCCACGTATATAACGAAAGCAAAGTCTCCAGTACCAATCAATTCTTAAGGTAAGATATGATAAGGTAAGATAAGATAGATATCACTAAAGTTTTTGCTCTATTTTAATAAATTCGTTATGAGTAGCTCGCAAAGATAATCTTTCTTGGTATATGCTAGCAGATAACTTACAGATATAATATTTGGAAATACATTTACCAATTTTATCAGAAAACTAGCGATCATTGCAAAAGAATACGCAATACTTCGTGATGCTTATTCGGATATTTTTTTTTTTCAGCAGGTAAGCCAAAAGGAATGCTCTAGCACCTATACCTGTAAACATGAGAGAAGAAAATGAAAACTCTAGATTCTCGATTGTTTGACATACCTCATACAAGAATGCTTTTGTCGAAGTAATTAGCAAAATCTTCTCGTAATTAGCAAAACCTTCTAACTATTAAGCCACTAAAATAATGTTTGTTGAAGAGTACAGTTTTCAAATCTTAAAATACATTATCACTTGTACTCTCTTTTGCATTATCACTTGGCATTACAAAAGAATGATCGCAAATCATGAGTTTTGGTTAACATAACCTCGTTCATGTTACATACAATGAATTACATATGGAAAAGATGGAAACCAGTGAAAATTCATTATAGAAATGGAACTGATCATCTAATTGTGATAAAATTGAAATTGATCATTGAAATTGATCATCTAATTGTGATAAAATTGAAATTGAGTATCTAATTGTGATAAAATTGAACTATAGAGGCTGGGCCATTTTAAAATTTCGTCAGAATAACTGTTGTATGATTATTGAAATAGTTATATTTCGTGAAAAAAGCGATTAGAGGAATTATGGGACGAAATATTTTCAATCTATTCTCATATCTTCAGTGAGAGTGATATCTGGCTTGCTTAAATGAAGCGTAGACATTTACTTTTGATAAGCAGAATTAACGTGATGAGAATCAAAAATCAAAAAGTAAAATCGGAAAGCGAATCAAAAAGTAAGACTTCTCGTTCATGATATTTCACAGAAGACAATTTACTGATATATAAATAGCATAACTTTGGCGGCAGAAGTTGAAAACTATTAAATAACTCACCTGTCAAGCCAAGTAATGGATGATTCTTCAAATCAGCATATTCTTGACTTAATTAACATATTCTTAACTTATGTTTTTATTATCTGGAAATAATCTTAATTTTTACGCCTTTTTTTACCTCTATCAATTGCAAAAATTATTAAATGTGATTGTATAAAATTGCAAATATATTCATTTATGTCTGGCAAATACGAATTATATATTATTTCTGATTGAAATTTTATTATCAAAAATCAATCAAAAAAAATGTAAAAAAGGTCCTGTTTTTCATGTTTTGTCCAGAAATTTTCATGATCCTGTAAAAAACTACAGTAGCAATATTTTAATCGAATTCTTTATTTTACCAATCATAGTTTATCTATGGATTCTGCGCGACAATGCTTCTTTCCATCTTTATTTAAAATTATTTATCGAGTTGAATTTCATTTGCAAGTAGAATTTCAATTTCCGTTATTTTCTTCATATCTCATTTTAAGATTCATATTCGATAACTAATGGAATGTATATGGAATATATATTATTTTACGAAGGTCGAGTAAAAATTTGATATGAAATGAAATCTCATAACATATCAGAAGTCCGTGGAATAAATATGGGAATACATTTTAGCTTGAAAGTTTGATGTTAAGGAAATGGGAAAATATAAGCAGTATAAAAGAACAATCTGTTATTTACCATTTTTGGCATTTAATTTACTATCATCCTTCTACTCTAAACATTATTGATATTCCGAGGTAAACTATGAGATGAGAGATACTTGTCCCTAATCAATACTGCATCTTTGATTACTGAATCTAGTATTCAGCATACATTTAATGAGTTCTATTCTACCATACCAGTCAAGTTTTTCTAATCTTACTTATAAATTTTATTTGATTTATATATGTTTGATTTCAAAAATTTTATCAAAATGAAATATGATGTTTTGGAATCTAAAACTATGTTTGACACCAAATAGTATATGAATAAGGTGACATAGAGTGTTGTAAACATTTGTTTCATTGTTTAAACTACTGATAAATGATATCAACTTAAATCCAACTTCAAGTTCCCTAATTCTTCATGAATCTCCTGAATTATGCAAACACAGGCGAATTTGCTTTTCTATCTTCTTCGAATATTAAAAAAGAAGAAAAAAAGTCCTCATGGAAATATATTATATTTACAACATGCCTTCAAAAATTACTTTTTTTTTTCGAAAAAAATTCCTTCAAAATTACTTTTTTTTTCGTTTTCACCAATATACTAGTAAAAAATTTTTGTTTCAGAATATGGAAACCTTTTTAATTACTAATTTATTCGCAAATTATTTCCTCAGTTCTATCAAAAAATGCAATGACCATATGTGTCACATAAATGTCCTTCAATTTTTTATCTGGAAGAATTTTAGAGCTAAGTACAACATATTGGCCTGGCAGATAATAAGGCATTTGATAATGGTAAATCAATAGTAGCAAATCGAATTATTTAAAATAAAATCGAAATTTAGAAATAAAAAAATGTGAACAAATTCTTTTTTTTTTTGATTTTTGATATCTTAACAAATAATTTCTTTCAGTATTTTAATTTAATAGCATCAAATGATTCAATTAAAATAATTCAGAAGACCAATTATTTTAATTCGTCAAAACTTTCCATTTATTTGTCTTCCAGTCTGGAATTTACAAAATTTTTTTTGTATTTCGTTTTAGTTCAAAATGAAAAATTATGATGAAAGTGAAGAAATGAGTAAGAGGTACAATGAATATATTGAAAGATTTGATATTTATACCACATAATTTTATCAGAGTAATTACTGTTATCAGCAAATTCCAATTTTTTAAAAACTTGACGCGAATAAATCTAATTATTTTGGAATTAAGTATAGATTTTAAAATTTATGTGTCTATAGTTCAAAATAATTACCAAACAGTCGCTCTTATTTATATTCAAGTGAATTTTCATTTTTTATTGTCATTGTTATCAGTTTATGTTTCAGTTCATAGCAATCACCGAATTTTTTATTAGAT